>QGKV02000297.1:50917-78765 GCA_003260655.2 Brassica cretica
CCCCCCCCCCCCGCCCTCCCTCGAATCCCGAGAACGTTTCTCAATCAAACCGAACCCAAAACAACGACAAGTTTCTGATACCCCCAGACAAGCAGATCGCAAGTATGTTTTTTTTCTGAGCACGAACGTACATCTCTATGTGTAAGAACAATTTGCTTCTTCTTCTTATTTTTCCAGTCAAACAATGTACCCACAAGTCGATGAATATTATGGTTAGGAATAGGCAACCAAGAATCCAGCGGCCACACAGAAATCAATTCATTTGACTCATTCATTTTCCATGTACACCCAAAAAGAGAGAGATGTTTGATGTTTCCCGTTGTCTCCCAGCCAGATTAGGAAATTAATCTATACTACCCTACCTTCTCTATTTCTCACTACCCCTTCTCTGTCTCTCACTGTCGAAAAGTAATCTATATTACCCTACTTTCTCCTCTATTTCTCACTGCCCCCTCAGTATTCGAAAAGTAATCTATATTACCGATTGGGGTTAGCTAGGGATCAGATAAATGTTTAAATTCAATTAAGGTGTTTTTGTAAAAAAAATAAAATAATATAATTTATTAGAAGTGGGGGTATATTAGAAATTTTTGAGAGATAATTAGGGTAAATAAGAATAAGGTCCGCCGTAATCAATGTTTCAGTTATAGGCCTCTTTATATGCACATGGGCTTTTGCTGGTCTCAGCTTAAAAGGCTTTTCTTTCCCAAAAAAATGCATATGAAACAAACGTTTTGGAGGACACAAGTCGCACAACAACAATCCTATGCTTTATTTTTTTCTTTCTTTCTTTGATCGATTCAATCATTTGTATGGATCTAGTAGTTCATAATTTGGATCCTCTCATATTTATAACGATTTCAGTATAATAAAACCCATGTTACTAAAAATGATCCGCTTAATCTTTTTTTGTAGGCAAATTCTTTTTTTTTTTCTGTTAAACTTTAACTAGATCGGCACCCAAAAGAAAATTAATACGACCAATTTCGAGGAAAGAAAAGGGTCCAAATTAACAAAAACATGGACATCATCAACTTCTCAATGATGACCAGATCAAACTTCACCACATGTGCTCTACATGTGTATGGTTGCATAAAATATAGTCCTCCCTCTAATATTATCTAATATAACGTGACAGCATCAAAGTCTTCTTTGGTTTTAAAAGACGTGACACCAGCCTAATGCCCCCCCAACCCGACCTACTTCTTTCTTCTTCCCCTCACCCTCTAAAACCCCCCTAATACCATCTCAACTTAGCTCATTTTCTAGAAGAGAACATGGTAAGTTCCTACAAATTCATTTTTTTTTAATATTTCAATCTGGTATTGCCAATCATGTAATGTGTCGACTATGCCCGTCTGTGTCTGTGCAGGCTAATTCAGCGTCTGGGATGCATGTAAATGATGAGTGCAAGCTCAAGTTTTTGGAGTTGAAAGCAAAGAGAAATTATAGGTTTATTGTGTTCAAAATTGATGAGAAGGCTCAGCAAGTTACGATAGATATGGTTGGGAATCCAGAAGAAACTTACGACAGTTTCACCAAATGTATGCCTGAGAACGAGTGCAGGTATGCTGTCTATGACTTCGATTTCACCACTCCTGAGAACTGCCAGAAGAGCAAGATCTTTTTCATCGCATGGTACAGCCTTCCTCTCCCCTTTGTCTTCTCTCCCATGACTGATTATTAAATGGACTTTTTTCTTACATGGGCATGCTGCTTTCAGGTCACCTGATACATCAAGAGTGAGGAGTAAGATGTTGTACGCAAGCTCAAAGGACAGATTCAAGAGGGAGCTAGATGGGATTCAGGTTGAATTGCAAGCAACAGACCCTACCGAGATGAGCCTCGACATCATCAAAGGCCGAGTCAATCTCTGAATGCTACTTACCGCATCTTACTTGATTCGTTTCAGTCAAAATTCGTATTTTCTGCTTTCGTTTTCCTGTTTTACTTCTTCGTTCTTCTTATTTTATGTGATTCACCACTTTTTTTTTTGGAATGTAATATTCATGATAATAGTTAACTATTTTGCTTCTCTAAACAAAGCTATCAAAATTCACATAGGTTGACAGGAGAGAGAGAGAGAGAGCAAAAAGGAAGACATACATACATACCTCAGGACTAATTTATCAGAAAATCCTCGTAATTTAAGGGTTTTGTAAGCCAGTTGTTGAATGGATACTTTCCTTTGAATTTCTTTGACATCAGAGAATATTCAGTTGCTCTGTCCTGCACAATTTTTTTAGAAAAAAAAAAAAAAAAAGAGTAAATTATCTCAGAATAAATCGAAGAACAATATCACAAACTTGCGGCATGCATATCGAATATTCGCTATGAGATTCATATATGTTAGTAGTGGCAGTTGAAGCATGTACGTCACCCAGAATGAAGAAGCAGAGAAGAGTACGCACCTTCAGTTCTCTGTAAGATCCTTTTGACTTAGAAGATTCACTTTCGTGTCCATAACTTTCTTTCAAGAACATCTCCAGAAACCGCTGTCTATGAAAAATTTATGAATATGGTATCATCACACATGCTAATCATGACTAGAAATAACAAAGGTTCTCCCCCTTACTTGCATATAGATGATTGAGTAGAGGGATACAGAGCTCCTTTAGCTGAGGTGCCTTGCTTTCTACCGGTTGTTCCAAGAATAGCTTCGTGTAAGCCAGAACGGTTCCAACACAAGGAATAACTAAGAGACAACAAATAAATCGTCACCTTGTAAAGAAACAAAGGAAAGACATGCGATGAAGAGTTTACGGAGATTGAGAACGAACCCGCATGTTAAGGTAGCTTGAGCAGTTTCTGAATGCCGAAATTCTGATGGTGGTACTGGAGCTACAAAAAACAGAGGCTGGAAAGGATTTAGAGCAATGTGTGCAGTTTACATGATATGACGGTAATAAAGCAGTAAACGAACCTTGTTCAAACGGAAGGAAGGCAGTAGCTCATCGGATAAGGGAAGGATCCTCTCATACAAAGATCTTCGCAAGTGATCAGTGAAAGAAAAGTTGTCAGGAGAGTGCAGAGACTGTCCAACGGTGATGGTAGAAAGATAAATAGGCTGAAGGAACTGGTAAAGCAAAGCCCCTGAAGTAAGGACACAGGAAGAGAGTTCAAAATCCCATAAGCAAATCCTCTAAAGATACAAGAGATAAACAGAATAGAGAAGAAACCTTGAACACCAAGGACATTCCAACGAGCGATCTTATCGGAACAGCTAACAGAGAGAGTGGTTTCACCGCGACCAGGCTTTCTCTGAACCGTGTCTGTTGCATTACCTGAAATGGAGAACATTAGGATACAAACATTCTTGCAAGTAGCAGGCAGGAGAGTGTCAGTACCTATATCTGGAATATCAGAACTCCCCAAGGAGCAGCTGTGGGAGACATTATGTGAGAATGACTCATCGTCTACTTGTGTAGATGGGATCTTTTTGAGTGCATACAGGGGTGAAGAAGTAGAAGCATAACCACCTACATATGACAAACATGTGTCAATTGAAAATATTCTTGAAAAGTGCTGAAAAGGAAAATTGAAGTTAGGATTACATGGCAATTGAGAAATGTAGAGATGCAAGTGACATCCAGATTTGAGCTTATATTTGACATTTTCAGGAGAGCTTGGGTCGAACTCTAGTATATGGGTACCATGTCTCTGACGCTTGGCTTCGTTGCAACATGTTCTCTGCATCCGCTGAATCTCTGAATAGAAGAACCTGTCGATTGGAGGAGTCAAACCACCACCATTTTTACAATAAATGCAAACTATAAAACAACCTCATGAGAGATCTTCGGGCGACGACTTCGGCATGAGAATCGTTGACAATGTCACCACGGGGACTCAACAGCGACCGACTAACGCACTTGGTTCCCGTCCCTAATGCTATCACTTCTGCTTCTGCACACCAGAAAACCCCTAATTTAAAATCGAAACTACTTCAAGCTCAAAGAGAGAGAGAGAGAGAGAGACCTTGGGAAGGAGAAGAGACGAGGAAAGCGGATAGCACGGTGACTTCACGCCCTTGAGGTTTCCCCTTCTTCGGAAGAGACTTGTAAGCCGATACAACCTTCTCTGACACTATCTCTCCCCATTCACTCGAGAATCCTTCTTCCTCCATTCGCCTCCACCTTCTTCTTTTTTTTTTTTTTTNTCTTGTTTGTCGACATTTACTGCCCTCTTTCCTCCTCTATGGAGTGTGTTCCCCTTCCAATTTCATCATCTACTTTAAGTGGTTTTGTTTCAGGAAGTAAAACGTTTAAGATTAGAGATACTTCAGATATTGAAGTTCTAATCAAAGGCTCATCAAAATGGTGTTCAATCTCCTATGTGTGTGTAGCCATTTCAAGGATTGTCAATTGTGCACTTGCTGCTGTTTCAATCTCAGGAATTATATCACTGAATGTGGTCTTTAATTCTCAAGGCTTACTTTCACTTTGCAGCTTGGTTGTTGAGACTAGAGGACTTCTCCACGCCATTAGTTATTTAAGTGTTTTGTATGCTTCTATCCTTCTTTGCTTCATTGTAATTGTTGTTTGTTTGGCCAGGATGGCTTTGTTATCATGTTCTATAAACACTTTCTCCTTAAATGGAGAGTAAGAATCTATAAAATTTTAGGTTTGTCCAAAAAAAAAAGAAGAAATCGACTTAGTGCTGCTTCACTTTCTTCTGTACATATCCCCTTTAAATTATACATATATAAGTACTTCCATTTACAAATGGATATCTTACGCATACAAAAGCGTACTAAAGCATATGTTATTGACAAAAAAAACATTATAGGTTTGTATAATGTTAGGTTGGTATATTCCTTTTGTAGGTTTATTTAAAATATCTGACATGGGTTGCACCAACTCAGAGACAGTTGGCTGGCTTAAAGTAACATCCTCGATGGGTTGAAATTGTCAGAAACCACAATCCCTTCAATTTCTCAACTCCAATCACTTTTGCCACCCAATTTTATCTCATATCATTTTGCAGAAACAAAGACAGAAAGTTTGTTACGTTACAACCTCACAATTGCAATAACGTTGCGTATAAGAGAAGACAGAAATTTCGCTGGTTCCTCCTTTGTCTGAGGTAACGAATAAAATCCTTGATTTCTTTTTCTTGGGGATTCCTTCTTTAATTGCTTCCTCAGACGATCTCTTGGTTTGATTCATTTAGGATCTTGGAGAGGAGGAAACAACAAACAAACAAAAAAAACCCGGAAAAAAGAAAGAAAAAGAGAAAACAAAATAAAAATGTCTTTCACAGGAACAACTGACAAATGCAATGTTTGCGATAAGACAGTCTATGTGATGGACATGTTGTCAATTGAAGGAATGCCTTACCACAGGTCTTGCTTCAAATGCACCCATTGCAAAGGCACCCTTGTGGTATATATATATGTGATTCACTTACAAGATTCAATTCCTATTTTTTGCTAGATTTTTGTGTGTTAGATCTTCTATATATATGACTATGCAATTGCCACACTGCCATGGTCTATTAGTAAATCACATATTGTAGAAACAATACTCATTGTATGATAAACTGTTGATGATGCATATGGCAGATGAGCAACTACTCATCCATGGACGGAGTCTTGTACTGCAAGACTCATTTTGACCAACTCTTCAAGGAATCTGGCAATTTCAGCAAAAATTTCCAACCAGGTTAATAAATTCATATTTATTATATATATATTTTCTCTCATCTTTCTGCTTTTATAGACTGATCACGATTAGTGTTTCAAAAGAAAAAGACTCATCACGATTGAACACTTGCTCGTTTTCTTTTCTCAGGAAAAACTGAGAAGCCGGAGCATGTACGTTAATTAATTATCTTTCTCCAGATCTCGTTTCTCTATATACTTAGCGTAAAAGTTCATTCATTTTCATCTCTTTTAATTGACCAAATGGGGTTATATGTATCAAACATTAATACAGACAAAGACTCCAAGCAAGATATCATCCATCTTCTGTGGAACACAAGACAAGTGTGCTGCTTGTGAGAAAACTGTTTATCCTCTTGAAAAGGTTTGCTTGTGTGTTTGGCACTATGGCTTGATAATATACAGTTTAATCAGCTTCGGCTGGAATTAATGTTGGGTAAATTCACACGTGACTTTATATTAAAAAAAAAGGTGCAAATGGAAGGAGAATGCTTCCACAAGACATGTTTCAGGTGCGCTCACGGCGGCTGCACGCTGACTCACTCCTCATACGCCTCCCTAGACGGCGTCCTCTATTGCCGGCATCACTTTAACCAGCTCTTCCTGGAGAAAGGCAACTATGCTCACGTCCTCCAAGCAGCCAACCACCGTCGCACCGCCTCAGGCAACTCTCTTCCTCCGGAGCCAACCGAAGAGGTCGCCGTCGAAGCCAAGGAAGAGAACGGCGCTTCACAGTCTTGAACAATACCATCCGGGCGGTGATCAGCTGTGAGTGATTTGAATGAATGTTGCAGCGAAAGATTTGATATCATTTGTAACGAGTTGTTTCCATATGAAGACGACGTTGTTATTAATTTTGTTTTCTGATTTACATTATCTTATTATTATTACGAACGAAGAAAACAAAATTCGATTTTCCACTGTGTGATTATTTGCTGATGGTGGTGTCTACTGGAGATTCGTACGTAGTCTACACTTGGAAGTGTCGTTTCGTAGTCTCGATGATTAATGTTTTTGAATGATTTGCTGACACGTGATAATATCCATATGTGTATTCAATCTTGGTCATTTTATTGCAGTGGAGATAATTTTGATGTACGTACGTAGTATGAAACAACTCTAGAAGTGAAAGAAAGTGTATATGGGATAATCTGTTGGGTTAAGTTAAAAACGTTATCCAAATAAAAACCAGCTGGCTGGTTATCGGACGATATGGATCATACAAAAATATTTATTAAATTATTTATGTATGAAACGAGGAGGGATGTTTTCGTAAATTTCATAAAACCTTACCATTTCTGGTTGGCGAGGAGGAGAGAGAGAGAGAGAGAGACTTTCTTTGACCGGAGAATTTGAAGAGACGGAGGGAAAACACTGTTCACGACGGCGGCTCTGAGGATTTTAAATATCAGAAGAAGAAGTGACTCTCACTTGGAGTACTCTTGAGCTCGCTAAACTCTCTCTCTATCTCAACCATTTCGCATGGTTTGTGAGTCTCCTTCTCCTCTCTCTCTCTTGGGTGTTGGCGATTAGAGTTTCTGATGTGCGCTTAAAGTCTCATCCGCAGATTTCATATCTCCTCATTCCCCGGATTCTTCTGATTATATCATTCAAGTCTGAATGTGATTATTTTTTTTTTGTTGCTTCACAGGAGTGTTGTATATCACTCAGTATCAGGAGGCTCTAGAAACAAACCAAGACTAGTTTAATTGAACTCTACATGGAATCTGCGTGTAGTATTCAGCGGCCCAGTTTGTTTGATGGTGCTAGTTTTTGCTTCTCCAATCGGCTCCGTCTATGTCCCAAAGGAGTCAGCAGCAACAGGTTTCAGCTTGGTAATCGATCACTGACTATGACTGGAAGATTTTACTTTCATTCTACAACATCATTAGTTGCCTCTGGCCGCCGCCAACCTATGCGTATCCCCTTTCGATTTAGGATTACTTGTCAAGCTAATGATGATTCCCTTGGTAATGCGGAAACTAATGATCAAGGTGAAGAAAATGATGAAAGCGAATCTGATAGCTTGGAGGAACTCAGGGATTTACTTCACAAGGCTATCAAAGATTTGGAAGTTGCTAGGCTCAACAGTACCATGTTCGAGGAAAAGGCTCAGCGGATTTCTGAAACTGCCATCGCTCTCAAGGACGAAGCCACTAGTGCTTGGCATGAGGTTAACAAAACCCTCGATGTGATGCGAGTTACGGTTGATGAGGAATCTGTTGCCAAAGAAGCTGTTCAAACGGCTACTATGGCGTTATCTCTCGCTGAAGCAAGGCTTCGGGTTGTTCTGGAATCACTTGAAGAAGCAGCTGGAAGTAATGGTGTTCCAGAATCCTCTCAAGAGACTGAGAAAAGTGACTGTGCTGAGGAAAAAGAAGAAGCACTTTTAGCTGCCAAGGATGACATACGAGAATGCCAAGTGAATTTAGCAGATTGTGAGGCCCAACTGACTTCTTTGCAGAACAAGAAAGATGAGCTGCAGAAGCAAGTGGACAAGTTGAATGACCTTGCTGAGACTATACAGATCAATGCCTTGAAAGCAGAAGAGGACGTCGCTAATATCATGATATTGGCTGAACAAGCTGTCGCCTTTGAGCTTGAGGCTACTCAACGTGTTAATGATGCAGAGATTGCTTTGCAGAGAGCTGAGAAGTCTCTCTCCATTCCGCAGACCCCAGAAGAAACCCAGGGCCAACTCTCGGATGATGAAACGACTCTCCAGGAGGAGGTGGTACTCTCAAGTAATACTGAAGATGCTAGCCATCAGGTTGAAAGAGAATCACTGATACATGAAGATATCCCAGCGGTGCTGAACACAGCTGATCATGTGCCTGATAAAGTTGGTCAGGAGGCTCAAAAACCGACTCAACCTAGCGATAACGATAATGGGAAGCCAAGTGTAGACTCTTCTTCTAAAGTGGTGGAATCTGATTCTGAAAAGTCAAAGATTGCTGTTCAGACCAAAAAACAAGAAACGCAGAAAGATCTACCAAAAGAGGGTTCTTCTCTTATTGCACCCAAGGCATCGTTTAATAAATCCTCTCGTTTCTTTTCTGCATCTTTCTTCTCTTCAAGTTCGGATGGGACCACGACAGTGTTTGCGAGTCTGGTTAATTCTGCCAAACAACAATGGCCCAAGCTAGTTCTTGGGTTTGCACTTCTCGGGGCAGGGTCAGTTTCTAAATCTACTCTTTCTTTTCATCATTTTCGTACTTAAATGATGTCTTTTAGTTCATTATGACCTTCTTGTTCGTTCCAGATTGACATTATACTCCAATGGAGTAGGCGGGAACAATCAGCTGCTTCAACAGTCAGATGTTGTCAGCACTAGTACAGAAGATGTCTCTTCCANGAGTCGTTTTCTTGCTTTTCAACATTGGTCTTGAGGTACTACTCTCTGATATATGTGAATGCTGTCCTTCTGCTTTCGAACTGTGTTCCGTAGAAGAGCCCAATTTTTTTTCTTTTGGTTTGACAGCTATCGGTTGAAAGACTGAGTTCCATGAAGAAGTATGTTTTTGGATTAGGCTCCGCTCAGGTGATATGATTATTTGAAGACCCCCTTATCTCATTTCACATATGATTCAAGTTCTCTAATCTACATTTCTATTGTTGTATTCCAGGTTCTGGTGACAGCAGCAGTAGTTGGATTGATTGCTCATTATGTTGCTGGCCAGGCTGGTCCAGCGGCAATAGTTATTGGAAATGGCCTGGCGCTGTCCTCCACTGCTGTTGTCCTTCAGGTGACGTTTTTGGTTGTATTCAGAATTCCAGATAGAGATATTAATGGAAAGAAACAAAAACAATGTACTTGGTTTTCAGGTTCTACAAGAACGGGGTGAGAGCACATCAAGACATGGACGGGCTACATTTTCCGTCTTGCTTTTCCAGGTCGGTTCAGAACAGAGTTCGTAAATACGTCTATGCTTGGAGTTTCCATCAGTTTGTTATACTTTTTTCACAGGATCTAGCTGTAGTTGTTTTACTGATTCTCATCCCACTTATTTCACCTAATTCATCGAAAGGAGGGGTAAGTTCATCTCTAGGCTTCCTTTTTTTCTTCTGTGCGGTTTACTTTTGAGTGCAACGCCATGTGTTGGAAATTGGCAGTTGTCTAAGTAAGAGTTTTGACAGTTTAATTGCTAATGCTCATCTTAAGAAGAAACGTATGGCTATCTATTAAGAAGTATCAGTGGTAAAATGCTTAGTTTACAACTATTCTTCTCAGATTGGGTTTCAAGCAATTGCTGAAGCGCTAGGACTTGCTGCAGTCAAAGCTGCAGTTGCTATTACTGCCATAATTGCTGGTGGCCGTCTTGTAAGTCTCTGATATCAAAATAACATAACATTGTTTCTTCACGAACTTTCCATGAAAGTTTGCTGTGTTATAATCTAAGGCATTGACACTCTTGTGACACACAGCTTCTTCGGCCAATCTACAAGCAAATTGCAGAAAATCGAAATGCTGAAATATTCTCTGCGAACACACTTCTTGTTATCCTTGGCACTAGTTTACTGACAGCTAGGGTATGACCTTCATCTTTGTGGTACTTGGCATTTGCATTTACTCCTCTATGCCATTCTTTCTCTTCTGCTAAGTTTTTTCGTTTATATAATTCAGGCTGGACTCTCCATGGCATTAGGAGCGTTTTTGGCTGGTCTACTCCTTGCGGAGACAGAATTTTCCTTGCAAGTGGAATCAGATATTGCTCCTTATCGTGGTCTTCTACTGGGACTTTTCTTCATGACGGTAATTTATGAGTTTTGAAATGACTTTATCCATATATTGTTCCTTTCTGAAAAGAACCAGGAGACTATTGATGGTGAAAGGAAGTATTGTTTCTGTTTGAGTAAGCTTCTAATGTTTCTTTCAAACTGTAAACATATTTGATCACAAAAGAGTTAACTAATTTCAGGTTGGCATGTCTATTGATCCGAAACTTCTTCTCTCTAACTTTCCTGTCGTAATTGGGACTTTGGGACTCTTGATAGTGGGCAAGACTTTATTAGTCGTAATCATGGGGAAATTGTTTGGCATTTCAATCATATCTGCAATTAGAGCCGGTCTTCTTCTTGCCCCAGGCGGAGAATTTGCATTTGTTGCTTTCGGAGAAGCTGTCAATCAGGTTTGTTATTAGCATGATGTCTTTTTGTTATATAAGCAATGCTTCTTGACAAAATAAAGGCCTCACCTGTGGGTTTTCCAGGGTATAATGTCTCCTCAGTTGTCTTCGTTGCTGTTTCTTGTGGTGGGAATCTCGATGGCTATCACACCTTGGTTAGCTGCTGGTGGCCAGTTAATTGCATCCCGGTTTGAGTTGCATGATGTTAGAAGTTTATTGCCGGTTGAAAGTGAGGTAGGAATCTTGATTATATGTGTATAGAATTTTTAACTCCGTCAGTCAATAATTGTAACACTTGAATTGGTGGTTTAAAATCACACATTCTTTGGCTCAGGAAATCATTACAAGGCTATCTCATGTCTAATCTCTCTTTGGTTTTGATTTTGCAGACGGATGATTTGCAGGATCACATAATTATTTGCGGATTTGGACGTGTTGGTCAGGTTTAAAACTATGTGAACTTCTTCAGTTTATGCTCTTTAGACGAGAACATCTTTGCAGATGGTCTGCGTCACAGGCTATCTGGGAGTTTCTAACTTCTTAGCCCATTTGTATTTGTTACTTGCAGATAATTGCTCAGCTTCTCTCAGAAAGACTTATCCCATTCGTCGCCCTCGATGTCAGCAGGTAGCATACTTTGCTTATTTATAACATTGTATTTTCGAAGTAACAAATAGAAAATTGTCGTATTCTGTGGTTACCTGAAACCTCATAGTTGATTTACAGTGATAGAGTGACGGTCGGACGCTCCATGGATCTTCCTGTTTATTTTGGAGACGCTGGTAGTAGAGAGGTACGAAAAGAAAAAGAAGATGCATCATGAAAGAGTTACAAAACTAAACCAGCATTTGAACATAACTTTACTTGTGTAAACAAACAGGTTCTCCACAAAATTGGAGCAGAGAGAGCATGTGCTGCTGTGATTGCTTTAGACGCACCAGGAGCAAATTACAGATGTGTGTGGGCTCTGAGCAAGTACTACCCCAATGTCAAGACCTTTGTACGTGCACACGACGTTGTTCATGGTCTTAATCTTGAAAAAGCTGGTGCTACTGCTGTAATGTTCACAAACCCCTCCACTTTCCACGAGATAAGACATGTGCTTTCTTGGTCGTACACTAAAATATCTCAATCACAAAAAACAACTTGTAGGTTGTACCGGAGACTCTGGAGCCAAGTCTACAGCTGGCAGCCGCTGTTCTTGCTCAGGTAAAACATAATGAGTTCTATAAACAGAGAATGTGTGATCATTTTGTGGGTTAAAACCTTTGTCAGGCCAAATTACCGACATCAGAAATAGCAAATACGATCAACGAGTTCAGAACCCGTCACCTGTCTGAGCTAACAGAGGTGCGTTTCCAATCTTAGATCAAATTCATCCGTCGTTTTGGTCTGATTGGTTTTAAATTGCATATAAACGGTAATGGCAGCTATGTGAAACAAGTGGAAGCTCTTTGGGGTATGGTTTCTCGAGGACGACGAGGAAGACTAAACCACAAGCGTCTGATGCATCCGATGATAACCAGATAATGGAAGGAGGCACACTCGCTATCTGATGACCTCTCGTCACTCCGTTAAGAAGAAGAACACTTTTCACTTTTCACCGTTTGTGGTGTTCATTGTTCCCTTTTTAATGTATGGTGAACTGATTCATGCGATCGAAGATCCATCATATGTACAGTACATATCTCTGATTTGAGTGAAGTTTCTGATCTCTGAAGAACCACATTTGAACAATTCAAGAACGACATGATAAAAATAAAAACCAAGGAATGTGTTAATTTGTAGTTGAACCCAAAGATATTTTAACAGTATCTGATATTTGAATCTGAAGAAAGTGTGAGCGAAGAGTTATAATTTGGATATGATGTTTGTTTGTTAAGTTTGTAGCAGCTATTAATCTAATCAGTGGAATATACAAAAGGCATGACCGAGACAGATAAATAAAATAGGCATACTAGAGACCAAAACTGTTGTTATATATGGCTAAAGTAGTGAGTCATGGATAGGAAAATGATTAAATAAATGATTAAATAATATGGTTTGGGGGTAGATTAAGAGTAGATTAAAGAGAAAGGGTACAGTTGAGAGGGTGTAATTGCAAAAATGTACTTTGCAGTTTGTTTTCTTTAATTGGGAGGGAGGGAGGGAGGGAGGAAGGGGCACTTTCTCGTTTCGATTCTTCTTTGACTGACTGGAAGAGTCGCGGAAAATCTGTTTAAAACGGAAACTCATCAGAGAGAGAGATAGAGAGGCGCTTACTTCGATCAGTCGCTCAACTCTCGATTTCCCTCGAACTCCGTTACACCCATGATCCGGTTAGTCTCTTCCCTCCCTTCGCTTTTGCATTTCGTAAGTATCTGAGATTTTGATTTTCGTTTCGACTTCCTCCACAGGTGGTTCCTCCTAGTCGCAAGGTTTTGATTCGAAATGGAATTTTCGCGTCCGAGTTTGGTTCGTGGAGGTATGAGTTACCGCTTGCCTTCTCGGTTCATAAGTCCCACCCATGCGGGAATCATCTTCCCCAGATTTTGGGATTATTCTAATCCACTGAGGAGGAATGTCTTACCAAGTGCTACTTTGACTTTGAATACTCCTCCTTCAAGAGCTTTTTGTTCAAAGCCAACAATAGTCTCCTTTGGATTTAGGTCACATTCTCTAGCTGATGCTCGCAATGTTGAAACTAATGTTCACGATGAAGAAAACGAATCTGACAGTCTGGAGGAACTCAGGGAGTTACTTCACAAGGCTACCGAAGAATTGGAAGTTGCCAGGCTCAATAGTACCATGTTCGACGACAAGGCTCAGAGGATTTCTGAAACTGCCATTGCTCTCAAGGATGAAGCCGCTAGTGTTTGGCTTCAGGTTAACAATACTCTTGATCTCATCCGAGATACTGTTGATGAGGAATCTCTTGCTAAAGAAGCTGTTCATAAGGCTACTATGGCCTTATCTCTCGCTGAAGCAAGGCTTCGTGTTGTAGAGGAATCTCTTGAAAGTAATGGTATTCTAGAACCCTCTCAAGAGACTGAGAAAACAGATCTTCTTAAAGACAAGGAGGAAGCCCTTGTAGCTGCCAAGGATGACATCATAGAATGCCAACTCAACTTAGCAAGTTGTGAAGCTCAACTGAGTGGTTTGCAGAGCAAAAAAGAAGAGCTGCAGAAGGAAGTCGACAAGTTAAATGACTTCGCTGAGACCATACAGATCAATGCCTTGAAAGCCGAGGAGGATGTCGCAAATATCATGAAATTGGCTGAACAAGCTGTCGCTTTTGAGCTTGAGGCTACTCAACGTGTTAATGATGCAGAGATTGCTTTGCAGAGAGCTGAGAAGTCTCTCTCCATCTCCCAGAACCCAGAAGAAGCTCAAGGCCTACTCTCGGATGAAGAAACTTCTCGCCAGGATGAGTTGGTACTCTCAAGTAATATCCAAAGTGGTAGCCATGAGGTTGAAAGAGAATCACCAATACATGAAGATCTATCGGCGGTACAGAACACAGCTGATCATTTGCCTGATAATGTTGGTCAAAAGGCTCAAAAGCTAACGCAGTCTTATGATTCAAACGGTCATGAGAATGGAAAGCCAAGTGTAGAGTCTTCCGAAGTGTTGGCATCAGATTCTGAAAAGTCAAAGATTCTGAAAAATCAGGAAACACAGAAAGATCTCCCAAAAGAGGGTTCTTCTCTTAATACACACAAGGCATCGTTTAATAAATCCTCTCGTTTCTTTTCTGCATCTTTCTTCTCTTCCAATTCAGATGGGAAAACGACTGTATTTGCGAGTCTGGTTGATTCTGTCAAACAACAATGGCCCAAGCTAGTTCTTGGGGTTGCACTTCTCGGAGCAGGGTCAGTTTGATAATCTACTTTTTGTTTTCACATTTTCTGAAGGATCATTTTAGTACATGAAACTCGATCTTTTTGTTAAGTATTAGCTTCTTAATTGTTCCAGACTGACATTATACTCCAATGGAGTAGGCGGGAACAATCAGCTGCTTCAACAGCCAGATGTTATCAGCACTAGTACTGAAGATGTCTCTTCCAACAAGAAACCATTGATCCGGCAAGTGCAGAAACTTCCCAAGAGAATTAAGAAATTGCTTGAAATGATCCCTCACCAGGAGGTATGAATAATCATTCCTTGTTCTTTTTCTTCGACCCACGCAAATTGTATGGATTTCAGGCTGAAACTTCTGCAATGATTAGGTCAATGAGGAAGAAGCTTCGCTTCTTGATTTTTTGTTCTTACTGCTGGCAAGCGTCATATTTGTGCCTCTATTTCAGAAAATTCCTGGAGGTTAGTAGAAGTCTTTTTTTTTTTGTTATTTCTCCAATACATCCCTTTCCCTCAAACTCCTACAATTTCCNAATCATGTTGCATAGAGATTAATGTGCTGTCTTGATGGCTTCATTGTGCAGGCAGTCCTGTTCTTGGGTATTTGGCAGCTGGAATTCTGATTGGTCCTTATGGTCTTTCGATAATCCGTAATGTTCATGCAACCAAAGCCATTGCAGAATTTGGAGTTGTTTTCTTGCTTTTCAACATTGGCCTTGAGGTACTATTTGATATATGTGTATGCTGCGGTTTTGCTTTTGAACTGTGTTCCGTAGAAGAGCCATTTTTTTTATTTGACAGCTATCTGTTGAAAGACTGAGTTCCATGAAAAAGTATGTTTTTGGATTAGGCTCCGCTCAGGTAATTTGATTATCTGCAGATCCCCATATCTCATTCCATATAATTTGATCCAAGTTCTCTAATCTACATTTCTATTGTTGTATTCTAGGTTCTGGTGACAGCAGCAGTAGTTGGATTGATTGCCCATTATGTTGCTGGTCAGGCTGGTCCAGCGGCAATAGTTATCGGAAACGGCCTGGCACTGTCCTCCACTGCTGTTGTCCTTCAGGTGACATTTTTGGTTGTATTCAGAATTCCAGATAGAGATATTAATGGAAAGAAACAAAAACAATGTACTTGGTTTTCAGGTTCTACAAGAACGGGGTGAGAGCACATCAAGACATGGACGGGCTACATTTTCCGTCTTGCTTTTCCAGGTCGGTTCAGAACAGAGTTCGTAAATACTTCTATGCTGGGAGTTTCTCATCACTTTGTTATATTTTCCAACAGGATCTAGCTGTAGTTGTTTTACTGATTCTCATCCCACTTATTTCACCTAATTCATCCAAAGGAGGGGTAAGTTCATCTCTAGGCTTCCTTTTTTCCTTCAGTGCGGTTTACTTTTGTGTTCAATAACGCCATGTGTTGGCAGTAATCAAAGTAAGAGTTTTGACAGTTTAATTGCTGCTCCTCTTAAGAAGAAAAGTATGGCTATCTGTTAAAAAGTATCAGTGATAAAATGCTAAGTTTCCAACTGTTCTTCTCAGATTGGGTTTCAAGCCATTGCTGAAGCGCTTGGGCTTGCTGCAGTCAAAGCTGCAGTTGCTATTACTGCCATAATTGCTGGTGGCCGTCTTGTAAGTCTCAGATACTTTAACGTTTGAAATTTGCTACGAAAGGAAGAGGCTTTGGGTATTCATATGTTCCATTGGAGTTATAATCTGATAAGGCACTGATGACACTCTTGTGGCACACAGTTTCTTCGACCAATCTACAAGCAAGTTGCAGAAAATCGAAACGCCGAGATATTCTCTGCTAATACACTTCTTGTTATTCTTGGGACTAGTTTACTGACAGCTAGGGTAATGACCTTCATCTTGTTGGTATTTGGCCATTTGCAATTATGCCATTCTTTCTTTCCTTCTAAATTTGTCCGTTTCTATAAATCAGGCTGGACTTTCCATGGCATTAGGAGCGTTTTTGGCTGGTTTACTCCTTGCGGAGACAGAATTTTCCTTGCAAGTAGAGTCAGATATTGCTCCTTATCGTGGTCTCCTGCTGGGGCTCTTCTTCATGACTGTAATTTATGAGTTTAACCCTTTATTTATATCATTTATGAGAAAGAATCAGGAAATTGTTGATGGTGAAAGGAATTATTTTCTCCTGCTTCTGTGAGATTCTGATGTTTGTTTCAACTGTAAACATATGTAATCACAGGCATAAGACTAACAAAATAGTTTTACTCATTTCAGGTTGGTATGTCTATAGATCCGAAACTTCTTCTTTCTAATTTCCCTGTCGTATTGGGGACTTTGGGGGTCCTGATAGTGGGCAAGACTATATTAGTCGTGATCATGGGCAAATTGTTCGGAATTTCAATCATATCTGCAATTAGAGCCGGACTTCTTCTTGCCCCAGGCGGAGAGTTTGCATTTGTTGCTTTTGGAGAAGCTGTCAATCAGGTTTGTTATCAGTATCATGTCTTTTTATATATATAATAATATGCAACGCTTCTCGAAAACATGAAAGCCTAACATGTGGTTCTTACAGGGTATAATGTCTCCTCAATTGTCTTCGTTACTGTTTCTTGTGGTGGGAATCTCAATGGCTATCACGCCTTGGTTAGCTGCTGGTGGCCAGTTAATTGCATCCCGGTTTGAGTTGCATGATGTTCGAAGTTTATTGCCGGTTGAAAGTGAGGTCGGAGTCTAGATGTTACCTCTTTTTTGACTTATTTTGAATATTAACTCTGTTTCAATGCTCGCACATTCTTTGATTCAGGAAATCATTACAACGCTATCTCATGTCTAATCCCTCTTTCTTGAGTCTTGACTGATTTTATTTTGCAGACGGATGATTTGCAAGACCACATAATTATTTGCGGATTTGGACGAGTTGGTCAGGTCTATGCTCTTTAGACGAAAACATCTGTGTAATGGGTCTGCGTCACATGGTATATTGGAGTTTCTAACTTCTTGGACACTTTCTATTTGTCACTTGCAGATAATTGCTCAGCTTCTTTCAGAAAGACTTATCCCATTCGTTGCCCTAGATGTTAGCAGGTAATGTAACATGGCTCATTCATTTCCTGTATCATTTTGTGGGTTGAGGATATCATTTTTTTCTCCTGTCAAACCGAAAATGTGGGCACTATCCGTAACTTCCACACACACTGAGATCACGTTTTAACTTCTTTGATATACAATTCCATATCTCTTACGCCTATTCTTCGGTCGCCTGAATATGTCATATATTATTTGCAGTGATAGAGTGACTATCGCCCGTTCCATGGATCTTCCTGTTTATTTTGGAGATGCTGGTAGTAGAGAGGTACGAAAAGAAAAAGAAGTTGCATCATGAAAAAGTGACAAACTATACCAGTATTTGAACGTTACTTTACTTGTGCAAACAAACAGGTTCTCCACAAAATTGGAGCTGAGAGAGCATGTGCTGCTGTGGTTGCTTTAGACGCACCAGGAACAAATTACAGATGTGTGTGGGCTCTGAGCAAGTACTACCCCAACGTGAAGACATTTGTTCGTGCACACGATGTTGTTCATGGTCTTAATCTTGAAAAAGCTGGTGCTACTGCAGTAATGTTCACAAACCCCTCCACTTTCAGACTAGATAAAGACATATGCTTTCTTGGTCATATATTAAATATCTCGATCACAAAAAAAAAACTATGTAGGTTGTACCAGAGACTCTGGAGCCAAGTCTACAGTTGGCAGCTGCTGTTCTTGCTCAGGTAAAACATAGTTAATTCTATACACAGAGAATGTATGATCATTTTGTGGGTCAAAACCTTGACAGGCCAAACTACCGACATCAGAAATAGCAAACACGATCAACGAGTTCAGAACCCGTCACCTGTCTGAACTAACGGAGGTGCGTTGATCAAATTCGTACATTTTTTCTTTCTTTTTTAATAATCCGTATCTGGTTTGGTCTTTGAATGATATATAATGTATATAACGGTAATGGCAGCTAAGTGAAGCAAGCGGAAGCTCTCTGGGGTACGGCTTTTCGAGGACGACGAGTAAGCCAAAAGCTCAAGAGTCGGATGCATATGAGGAGAACCAGATCATGGAAGGAGGTGGTACACTCGCGGTCTGAGGGGCCGTTTCTTCATTCTAGCAGGAACAAGGAGCTTAGGCATTCTTGTGGTGGCCATTTCTTTTGCCTGGTAGTTTCTTACTTTGATGGGAAAAAAATGAAACAGACTCCTTTTGAACAGATTAGTTTATGTAATTAAAGAGTAAATATTACTCTATCCAGCTCATTTGGGAGTTTTAAGTCTCTGTTCTCAGAACAACAAAACCATATTATTGCGGGGGGGTGGGGGGAAGCAAGGAATGTTTTTCCATGTGTTGTAATACGTGCCGATACTTTCTTTTGACACTTCAACACAGCAATATGGTTCCCACCAAATAAGAAACTCCTATCAGTTTTTTTTGGCAATAAACAATCTCTATTGCTGTGATACTTTTGGAGACATTGGTGTTTATCATTAATTTATTAAAATATATAGTAAAAGCTAGCGGTGTGTGTCTTTCATGCATGTGGCACTTATTTATTCTTATCCACACAAACGAAATATAAATAAATACAGAAACGGCCTCCTCATTGATTGTTAGTTAAGCTGTATATTTCAAGCCGAAGAAGACATTGACTATTCTGATCAATTCGATGGCAGACTCAAGGTTTGTGCTTCCTTTCTCTCTCTCTAGCTTATCCGTCTTGAGATTTCAATATAGTTAACTTGATTTCTTTTCATATGATTTGTGTGCGCCAGAGTTGCAGTTGTTAGTGGTTCGAACAAAGGGATTGGGTTTGAGATCTGCAGGCAACTTGCTAAAAATGGGATGACTGTGATTCTAACAGCTAGAGATGAGAAGAAGGGTCTCGAAGCTGTCGAAAAGCTCAAGAGAGAGAATGGTTTTTCTGATCAAGCCATCCTCTTTCACCTACTTGATGTCTCCAATCCAGTCAGCATCGCTTCTCTTGCTTCCTTTGTTAAGTCCCACTTTGGGAAACTCGATATTCTGGTAATATTTGATAATCTTTTGTCAATCAAATCTCTTCTGGTTTTATCTTTTGGTCTGCGATTTATCAGTTTCACTTGCAGATCTAAGTCAGTTGATACTCCCTTTCCAACAGATCACACTTGTTATTATTTAGGCAGGATCTCATATATGTTTAGTGCTTAATCTTAAATGTAATGATCTGATCACTCCATAAAGTGACCATGTAAACTCTTTTTTTCTTCTGATTTCTTTGTTTGGTAATACATATCTACAGGTTAATAATGCCGGAGTTGGAGGGGCGAATGTTAATGTTGATGTTCTTAAATCTCAAATTGCTGAGGTGCTTTTTTCCCCTATAAACTTCCATCTCATTCAAGAAAATTGTACAAGTAACGCTTGAGAGGTAAGTCTGGACAGGCTGGTGCACCGACCGATATTTCAAAGATAATGAGCGATACATATGAGATAGTGGAGGAGGCAATCAGGACGAACTATTACGGGGTAAAGCGAATGTGCGAGGCCATGATTCCTCTCCTTGAAGCTTCTGATTCCCCAAGAATCGTCAGCATTGCTTCCACCATGGGAATGTTACAGGTAAAGAGTAGTAGGGATCATGTTGTCATTGGCTTTGGCTACGCCTCTCGTTTATTTATTTTTAAAAAAAATTGTTATTATATTTGACTACAGAATGTGTCAAATGAATGGGCAAAAGGAGTGCTGGGTGATGCTGAGAATCTAACTTTAGAGAAAATAGATGAAGTGATGAACGAGTACCTCAAGGATTACAGAGAAGGCTCATTACAAGACAAAGGCTGGCCAACAGTAATGTCTGGATACATACTATCGAAAGCTGGAGTGATCGCACTGACACGAGTTTTGGCAAAGCAGAACAAAACAATCATCATCAACTGCGTTTGTCCTGGTTTCGTAAACACAGAGATCAACTTCAACACTGGGATTTTGACAGTTGAAGAAGGCGCTGCAAGTCCAGTGAAGCTGGCTTTGGTCCCTAATGGGCACCCATCTGGTCTTTTCTTTGACCGCACCAATGTCTCCAACTTTTGAGCAACAACAATGTTGTGTAAAATGGTACTGTATTATCCTCCTATCTCAACCAGTAAGGCAATAAGATTGTAATTTTCGGTAGTGAATATTTATATGTTAATAAATAGCCCAAATATATTTATCAGCTTAAGAGAGTTACAGCCCAACGGGCTTTTTGATAGCGTTCCAAGACATACTTAAGCGGTTATATAAACGTTACATCATGTTACGCGCCCTTTTAAACCTCGTTTGTGTGTTTTACCGGCGGTGAAAGAAGCTTCTGAGCTTTCCTCTCTCAAGCTTCTCGAGAAGTTTATCAGCGCCCATCACTTCCATTTCCGAGAGCTTCTTCAGATAACCGATAGCTCCGTACGAGACCATCACTTTCTTACTCTTCTCGCTCCCGGCCAATCCCAATAGCCCCGCCACGGCGTACTTCTTGGCCGTGTTTCCAGGGTTCGAATCCAGCAGCATCACCAGATTCGTCACGCTCTTCCCCTCTTTCCTCAGCTCCCTTCTTATTCTCCCCTCCGTCACCAGTCCGGCAATCGCTTGAGCCGCCGCTTCTCTACACCCGTTTGATTTCGATTCCAGAAGCTTCACCATCGCCGGAACGCACCCTGATTCTCCCACTAGCCTCTTCGCCTCCGGTGAGCTACCGAATCGACAGATCGCAGACGCCGCTGCTTGTTGCGCGCCTAAGGATCCTGACATTAGCACGTGCGCTAATCGTGGAAGCAAGTTGAGAGCCGCCCACGTCTCTGTATTTACCGACGGGATTAGATTTCTCAGCGCCGTAACCGCCGGTTCTTGCGGCAGAGGGCCGTCGATATAAGCCAAGAGGCTCGGGACTCCGCCTTCCGAAACAATTTCTTCGCGTAGAGATTCGCTCGCTGCAGAGAGATTCTGCAAACACTGAGCCATGTGTTCTCTGCATCCCAACAGTATCCCGTTGTTTAGAAGATCTATCGACACTCTCACCATCCCTTCTTCCCCCAGCAACTGCCTCAGCTCCGCGACTCCCGATACGTTCTTCAGCGCAGCTGCTGAAGCGGCTTGCGACACCGAGTCCCCCGTTTTGCAGAGCTCGATCAGCGGCCTGATTCCTCCCTGCCCTGCGATTTCCCGCGCGTTTTCCTCTGTTATCGACAGTCTCTGGATCGCAATCGCAGCTTTCTCCTTGGCTTCGAGGCTTCCTGATTCGACTAGCCTCACCAGAGGAGGCAACACGCCTTCGGAGACGAGCCATTCGTCGCAGTGTCCTGATTCCGCTAGTACGCTGATCAGAGTCACCGCCTTTTCTCTGATTCTTGTGCAACCTGTTAACAGCTGAACCAAAGCTGCTACGTTGCCCCTTCCCATCAAAGGCAGCATCACCATCTTCTCGTCTTCTTCCATCACGCGAATCAGGTTTTCGAGTGCCTTGTGTTTTGAGTCCAAGTGACCTATCTGAAGCCTCGCCAAGAGTTCCTTTAGACTTGATATTTTGGGCGTTTCCGATGAGCTTGAGATGTATAGAGGCAACGTAGCTTCGCCTAGAACTCCCGTCTTGATCAAAACCATGCAGTCTCTTAGATTCAAATCCAGTTTTCCAGACAAAGCATCGAGATCGCTCTGCATACGCAGCTTCCCTTCGTACTTGTCAGTTGAACACAACTCCGCAAGCTCCATGGCTTCGTTGAGTGTTTTAGCCACGGATTGCAACTGCTCGTTGCAGAGCTTGTTCTTGGAGAAACAAGGGTGGCTTGAGAGGTCGGATAAACAGCCTGGGATCTGTTGGATCTTGGAGATGATGGTCTTCCATCTTCCTGTGAAATTGGGAACCCTTTTGGCTTTTTGGAGGACTGATGGGATGAGAGAATGGACGTGGGATAGCCATTCTTCAGCTGATTCTCTATATAAGACTATCTGTTTAGCCTGTTGCTGCTCTTCAAACTTTCCCATGCTTCCTAATTCTGCCATCGTTCCCATTCGAATACAAATCAAAGCTTTGTTGTCCCTTTGGGTTTTAATTTGACCTGGGTGAAAAGAGAAAACAAAAACTTCACTGAGCCATGAAGTTCTTTGTATATCATCAACAAAACAGAAGAGTCCATGATGAGAGATGAATAGAACTTTACCTCATCTGAAACTCTCAAGTGTCAGACAGATCAGGAGACAGTTTGCCTGCAAATATAGATTAAGAAAGAAAACTTTATGGACTAGAAGACGAACACACAAACTAAAAAAAATTGAGTTGAGTTGAGATGAGATGAGATGAAAACAACATCTAACAGAATCACAAAGGAATGAAGTTTCCTCACGACATATCAAATCTGAGTGGTTTCTAGAGGCAGAACTATCATTAAATGCTTCTCCCTCTCCCCTAATATAGTAGTACAAGTATATATAACATATGAGAATAAACACAAGCAAACTCATTGACAGCCACGGAATGAATATAGATTCACACACTCCTAAGAAAGAACCAATCATTGTCAATGCCAAAACTTTCTAATACTCGCAAAGGTTAGTGTTGTGATTGGAGCCAATTCCTTAAAGAAAAAAAGGGGGAAGGTGCAAGTTGTATTGTTTTTGTTAATGAATTTGGTGATGGATAGTTACACAGACTTTTCTTCGAAGACAAGTCAACGCCCAAAGTCTTAATTCATTAGACAACCACTTTGTAACTTATAGTAAAGCATTAATCAATGTAAGCAAGTAAGAAGTGGGGTTTTGAGGATTTAGTCAAGGATGATGATGATGATCATCTTCCTAAAAAAAGGGGATCTATTTGGGTGTTTTACCTTGTTGGGTTTTTAGCAGTTGACTTTGAGAAATGATGCATCCATTGAGAAACACAACTTGGAACTCTGAAATACACAAGGTAAGCTAAGATTTTATTGAATTATTATTTGATCTTTCAAGTTAAATATCAAAAGGAAAGGGGGAGGGAAATAAAAACAGAAACAAAGAATCTAATGAGTTTAGAAACTGATGAAGACCAGAAATGAGATAAACTACTTACTTTCTGAATTACAGAATTGTCTTGTATCGGTGAGTTAAAAAGCAAATAACTTTGGCAAAAGAAAAGCAAAATTGAGTTGGAGATCACTACTTTTTTTTTATTAGTCATACTATTATAAACATCAACCACAAAGAAGAAGCCGACCTTTAAGAAGATTCAGAATCTCAATATAATTATCATTCAATCTTTTTTTTTTGTTACCCAAAAAACAAAAGGATTTTAACTTTAGAGGTATTCTTTTAAACCCAGAAAGAAAAAGCTCGATGAATGAGAGAAGTAGATTCCAATTTGTGGATTTGGAACTTTGGAATCAGAATGAATGAATTACTTTTAATAAACCACTCATTGAATGAAAGATAATCAAAGCAATTATGGGAGACAAAAGTTGAGATTTAGAACATTGTTTTCGTGAATAATAGTAATACTTACTTACTTGCCCAGCAGACACGACAAGGACGCCAAAAAATGTTTTGTTATGTGATGAAGAAGAACCTAATAAAGCTGGGAGAGCTGTTGAGAGATCTCGCAGAAACAAATACAAACTGCTCACTTCTCTTCCTCAAAAAAAAAAAGACTATTAAATTAAAACACAAACACCTCCTTCTCCTCCTGTCTTTTTTTGCTCATATATTTAAATATTTGAATATTTTCAAATCACAAACACCATCTAGAGAGAGAGAGAGAATATTTATTAGATGTCCAAAGTAGGACAGAGTACAAAACTAAAGACGACTTCGATCAAATCCCGATCTCTGTTTAAAATCCTTATTTCTTTACTTTGCTTATTTACTTTCTTTCAAAAATATGGAAATTATGGAAACATAATATACTATTACAGTAGTGTCGGGTCGATCTGCTCCCAAGAAAAGCCCTACGCCCTTAAAAGCGGTAACTTTTTTTTTCCTGTAGGGATCCAACGGCTGTGGTTGATCTTACCAGATTTCATTTGACCCGTTAGATCTGTTTAACGTTACACAACTCATTGACGTGTCTTGATCCGTAGGACCGTTCGATCTGCTTCAAACTGAGCTACTTTACTGGGATGTGCTACGTGTCGCTCCGATTTCAATTTTTTCTGAATCCAAAGACTGAATGCTCCAATTACTATCATGTGCTTCTACTTTAGTGATATTACAAAAAAATGCCACACATAGCAGCATGTGCGACTCGCCTGAGCTATGGACAAATGGGCCCCCACTTAATTTTGCTAACAATTGGTAAAACAGCAGATCGTCTTTTCTTTTGTTCCTCGAATAACTCTCTAGTGACACCTAAGTTTTCAAGAGTTGCTACTTTGGCATACAAACAACTGTTAT
Source organism: Brassica cretica (assembly GCA_003260655.2). Classification (NCBI taxonomy): domain Eukaryota; kingdom Viridiplantae; phylum Streptophyta; class Magnoliopsida; order Brassicales; family Brassicaceae; genus Brassica; species Brassica cretica. The sequence continues at coordinate 75,934 of QGKV02000297.1, forward strand.
TATTTGGCATACAGACAACTGTTATTATCTTTTAAACAATGGTTGCTTCACGTGACATGATTCTTTATTCTCGTCCTATCTGATCATTAGAAAGGTATTAAAATAAAGAAAAAAAAAATTAAACCTATATATATTGACAACTTATATTTCGAATGAGAATGGTAAACTCTTGAATCGCAAAAAAAAAAACAAGACAACATTTTGTGAATAACTTTATGATAATTACACACTTCTTTAAAGAGTGAATGCATGAATGTGCTATTTGATTTATTTTGTGAATAACTTTATGATAACTTTATGTTTTAAGCTGCTCATTATTTTTTCAGATCACTAAATGCAGAAAAATATATACATCTTCAAACCCTCTCAAACGTAGAACACTTTATTTGTTGTAAAGATAAAACTTCTGGGAAAAAAGTGTACATGCAACGTAAATGATTATATAAAAGCCAAACATATAGTGTCAACATAATTCATTGGCAACCTTTTTCACTATGGTGTTATTGCAAAGGACGACCATATAAAATCAGATGATTATTGATGAGCTGGATTTGGATTTGAAGAGATCCATTTTAGAAGGAGAGTAATCTAGTTTGCCCCCTTTAACAAAAGTAATCTAATTTGTCCCGGTCAGAAAAAAAATATTCTCGATACCCCTTCTTTATTCTTCTGAATACCCCTCCTTTAAACAGATTACAAACCTCGCGAGTAGGCTTTATTTGCACAAGTAAAGCCCATTTATAAAAGGAGAGAAAAAGGCCCAAAAAGGCAAGTACTTGGTCTCTTCTTCCGACCAAACTCTGGTACTTGCTGCTGTGATTCTCTGTTAAAAGAATCTAAAACACACGAAATATCTGGAGAAAATTTAGAAAGAGAGTAAGGTCATGGGAAACAGAAAGCAAGTAGCTGAGCTGATAGCATCGCTGGAGCAAGCAACACTCATGTCTCATCAAATTGGAACCGCCGTGGAACGAAACCAGCTCCTTCAAATCTCCTCCTCTCTCCGCACAGCCCACCACCGCCTCTCCACCTTGCTCTTGTCCACCGTTCCATCGCCGGCATCTGATAACTCTGTCTCCTCCGTCGATCCGATGCAATTAGGGGAGGGCGAGGCTGAAGCGATGGAAGATGAGAGAGACTCGGCGGTGGAGAAGGTGGAGGAGAAGATGAGAGAGTGTTTTATAAGGAACAAGAGGGCCAAGAAGCGGCCACTGTCTCCGTCGTCTGCGGTGGTGGAGACTTCGGCGACAGAAGAGAGGAGTAGCCGTGATTATTATTACGGGCAGTTCGATTTGGACCCAAATGCCTCCAAATTGAGAGCTTTGGATCTTATCTACCAATTCCATGGATGATAGTAGATTAATCTCACTGTAGACCATTTTTTTTTTTAATTCAAGGTTTAGATTTGAGAAGCTTTCGTGATTATAAAAGGAAAAACACTTATCAATTTGGGAAAACAATTTTACATTGCAGAGACAGTGAGTTTCTTCAAGAACACCATTGGGTCTGTGTTCTACTTGTCGGGGAAAGTCACACTGCGCAGCGGAAATACTAATGGTCGTGTTGCCTTGACCTTATGTGAATCTGTGAAGAAAATACTTTGATGATGGCGGGATACCATATGTAGAAAAACATAAATGAGACATCCAATTTTTACGTGGAAAACCTCTTCGATGTGAGAAGGAAAAACCACGGGACCGTAGTCCACTCAAAAATCCACTATATAAATGGTATGAGTACAACCACGTCCTCCCTGATCAACAACCAGAACAGAACCGAGACACTTGCTTCAAAGAGCTATCTCCAACACAAGCAACAACAACAACAAGAGAGCAACACAAAGCTTCAAAACCGGCAGCAACCAAACGACCTCAGCTCACAAAGAATCCGGCATTTAGAGACTAATCCAACCATACAAATCCAAGATAAACAAGTCAACAATACCTCTGCCAAATTTCAGCTCAAGAAGAGAAGATCTCACCGTCGGAATTACTAAACACCCAAAACTGTCCCGCTGAAGAACTTTGACGACCAGCTTCACTAAAACCCAGACAACCGAAGATCCAACCGTTGAAATTCAAATCCCTTCGGTGAACCTCTAACCCACTGACTGAAGAAGCTTCCCACAAAATATCAGCCCGATCAAGTTCCGTTTGATCCTCCAAAACCAGTCTTGAAATAGCCTGACGAATTTTCTCCTCCTTCTCTCTTCTTTCTCTCTTTTGTCTCTCTCTCTAAACTCTATTATTGTGAGTCTACAGTGCAAAGGGGAACATCACTAATTACTTAATGTCATGAGAATTATTATGTCTCATGCCCACTTGGTTCCCGCTTATATGTGCTAAAGGGACTTTCTCAACATTATCTCTCTTCCCATTGAATGCAGAAATTCACCTTGTTTTGTGAGATTGGATTCAGCTGTTTTTGTTGCTCAGAAGCAGACTGAAGAGAGTTCTATCAACCATAGAGAAGCACCTTTTGGTGTGTTTCAGTCTGAATGTTACAACAAGACCAAAAGCGGGCATATATATACATATATATATATATATATATGTATATGTAAATGGTAGTGATTCATTGTCACTATGATGCAAAAGTTTAGACAATTAAAATAGAATTATGCCTTTGGCTGAGGGAAGAAGTGTTCTCTCTAAGAACTCTTGAAATGTATTCCGGTTCTTGAAAAAGAGGAAGTTTCTCAGCGAAAAAAAGGACATTAACAATCACGAGATTCATGTACCTTAGTAGAAGTTGACCACAACGTTGATGGGTCGGGTCGGTATTCAGATGTTCGCAATGCTGCCTCATCCTAATATTAGCCGGGGGGGGGGG
>QGKV02000297.1:78864-91790 GCA_003260655.2 Brassica cretica
CGGGGGGGGGGGGAATTGGTTATATACTAAAGTATCTGAGTTGATTCTTTGAAAACGAGGAGAACATGTTTTGGTTTGCCTTGAGTAAGAGAGCAACTTGTGAGAAGTTGTCGAATAGTTGCTTAGCAACATCAGTACTTTATATTAAAAATATATACAATCCCGTCGTTTATCCATGACTGCGGGAGAGAATTGTAACTGATAAAGTGATGATTGATGTTAGTAATATTAGCACACTCATCCTCTTCGCTCCCGAATAAGACCAAACCTGTTATAAATCATGGAGTGGATTGCCATTAACCAAGACAAGAGGAGAAAGCCCGTCGGCCATATCAAGTCCAACTGCGGCCGCAAGGAGGAGAGAGAGTCGGCCAAAACCTTAGCCGACTTAGGATATAGATAGTTTCATTTTTCTATGTTTTAGTAGTTTTTCTATTTCATGTTGGATTAGGATTTGTACTCTTTTATTTTATTTATATCTTGTTATCCTTATATAAGGAACCCCCTTTGTTCATTAATAATAACACAGAAATATTCAGTCTCTAAACTCTCTAATTACAACAAAACCTTCAATTTTGTTTTTCATATGTGCTGTTTTTTTTTCTTCTTTCTATTAACAGGCTTTATTTCTGTACGAAAATTTTAATGAGCAACTAGGAACTCTAGGCATATGGTGCTGTGGTGTAGTGGTTATCACGTTTGCCTTACACGCAAAAGGTCTCCAGTTCGATCCTGGGCAGCACCATTTTCTTCTTTTAACTTTTTGGTGAAAAGAACTTTCAAATTGAAAAATAAAAAGCTTATTTTGTGTTTACTCAGTGTGAAGACTTTAGACGGTCCAAGACCTTCTTGGTGTATAGATGAAGATCTTGTGAAGAGCCAATTATTTGGTGTATTTACATCTCAATCCTCTTTAATCCTCTTTACGTCTTTACGATTAATATCTCTGACGTTCATAGGAGTGGAAAACTAAAATACTAATATAAAAACAACAAGGTTGGTCGTTGTTGCTTACGTGTTCCAACTTGGATTCAAAGCCAAGACAAAAGAGATGGTCTGAAAGAGAGATAGAAGGTCAGTGAAGTGTGAACAAGCAATGATTTGAATTATAAGAAGAAGAAGTGTAAAAGTATTGAAGAGGTCAGAAAACATATTATGATGAGTGATATTAGGTCACGCCCCAATTATTATGGCATTGTCCCCCCCTCATTAATGCCACCTACCGGCGGTGGAAGCTGCATCCCCCCGTCCGTCTTCAAAATATCAAAACTAGTGTACTACCTGTTTTTCTCGTATTATTATATTTCTTTAACCCACCTAAGCTTGAACAACTTTTCTTCAACGTTAAGTGGAATCACAATAACACAAGTATTTAGTAGTAGTATTTACTAGCTAATATATATGGTGAAATTGTCACAGTGGAGTTATAAATAATCACTACGACTTGCATGACACCCATAAGCATGTGCAATGGAGATATTAAATTAACGAATAACTCAGCTTTATTGTGATTTCCCTTGCGAAATCAACCAATGATTTGTGAAAGGATGCAGAATCAACCAACTAAGCATTTTACATATCAAAGGCTAAACATATCCCTCACTCTTCGTTATATTTCAATCAATACGTGTGTATGCTTGCTTGCTTGCTTGCTTGCTTGCTTTTATTGGTAAAAATATAAATGAACCCACGAAGGCACGACTCTTAAAGCCAACATTTATGTAACAAACGCACATAACAGCGACAGTTACAAACTCATATATCACGTATTTCATTGAGTTAAAAAAAACATTTATTTTTTATGATTGTTCTTTCTGAGGTCACATTTTCCTCAGCTTACAGCTCCACAGTATTCACACGTCAGCCCATATATTTTTATGTGTTTATATACAACATAGAGACGATATCATAGATACATCTATCTACTTCTTTAATGCTCTTCTTTCCCTTTTGCGACAACCGTCCCATGATGTCCATCAGATCATTACTCTTCCTCTTTTTCCTTTTCTTCACATCAAATGCTTCGTCCCTTAAACAAACCTACGTGATCCACACTGTCAAAACCAATACCAAAGACATCGTTTCTTCGCTTCTGAATTCACTCCAAACAGATAGTAATATCCAAGACGACAATGATTTTGCCCTCCCCGAGATCCACTATATTTACGAGAATGCAATGTCCGGTTTCTCCGCGACTCTCACCGACGACCAGCTCGAGACAGTGAAGAACTCACGAGGGTTTATCTCGGCATATCCAGACGAGCTCCTGTCTCTACACACAACCCATTCTCAGGAGTTTCTTGGTCTAGAGTTTGGGATCGGACTTTGGAACGAGACGAGTCTATCTTCCGACGTTATCATCGGCCTTGTGGACACAGGGATATCACCGGAGCACGTCAGCTTCCGAGACACGCACATGTCTCCAGTCCCGTCTAGATGGAGAGGTTCGTGCGATGAAGGCACAAACTTCTCTTCTTCGTCGTGTAACAAGAAGATCATTGGAGCTGGCGCGTATTACAAAGGCTACGAATCCATCGTTGGAAAAATCAACGAAACCACTGATTTCAGGTTAGATATATCATATATACCCTGTTCTAAAAATCGGCCGCCTAGTCGTCTAGGCGTTACTCTTCCGCCCCGATTTATGCCAAATCGGTTAAAAAAAATCGGATATCCGATTTTCTCCGCCTAGACCGCCTAAATGACCGCCTAACCGCTTAGGCGGCCGCCTAAATAATTTTGATGAAAATTACACTATATTAAGTTTATATATTCTATTTGTGTGTTTTATACAATTTTAAAAATGAAAATATATTAATGTTATACACAATTAAAGATTAACATGTTTTATAACATAGTAAACAATATAAAAATTCCGCCCCGCATAATTTCTGATTAATTCCCGATTTTCTCTTTAGACGCTAGGCCCAACCCGACCGCCCGACTAGCGCCTGACGCGTTCCCGAACAGGGCATATATATGGTTGAAAAATCTCCTCAACTATATTTGCAAAGTGATTTTGCCACATGTCCAACTGAAATTGATGACATGGCTTCCGAAAAAATATGACATAGATAATTTCATTTATTGTTGATTTATATTTTTGGCAAACTTATTAGAATATGGTAATAATTCATATATTACATTTAATATTGATATTTCTTTTTGGTTAGCTTTTTTTAAATATGGTAATATCTCATACATCATCTATAAAATAAATATATTCATATATAACATTTCAAATTTCGAAATGTTATTATTTTTGTGTAATTATACAATTTGTGTTAGTAAAGCTTTCAAAATTTTTTACAATTTTTAAAAAATTAAATATCTAACCGTAAAATCATTAGTTTCTCGTATATCTACAAATTTTATAAATATTGTTTAGGCTAAATTTTTGATAATTATACAATTTTTATTAGTTTTATGCAAATTGATTTAATATATATCAAATCTATATTAAATATTAGTAAAAAAAATAGTAAAATATATAGTATTTAATAAATTTATTTTAAAATATACATTNAGAACGGCCAAGGGAGAAGAGGTGAAACAGAACGGCGGTGTAGCGATGCTTCTGGTCAGCAGACAGACAGAAGGAGAAGAGCTCTTAGCTGATCCTCACGTTTTACCGGCGGTCTCTATCGGATTTTCTGACGGAATAGTCTTGCTGAAGTACATCGCCGGCGGAGGTGGTGCGGCAAACGCCACCGTCGCATCAATTGGATTCAGAGGAACAGAGTACGGTGCGAGAGCTCCGATCGTCGCGGCGTTCTCATCCAGGGGACCTAGTGTCGCCGGGCCGGAAATAGTTAAACCGGACATTTCAGCGCCCGGTTTGAACATCCTAGCCGGTTGGTCGCCGTTCTCGAGCCCTAGCCTCCTGAGATCAGACCCGAGGCGCGTCCAGTTCAACATCATCTCTGGAACCTCCATGGCTTGTCCACACGTCAGCGGAATCGCCGCTCTAATCAAATCTGTTCACGGCGACTGGTCACCGGCGATGATTAAATCGGCGCTCTTGACGACGGCGAGTACAACGGACAACAGGAATCAACCGATCGGAGATATGGGCGCGGGACCCAATTCGGCGGCAACAGCTTTTGATTTTGGAGCTGGACACGTGGATCCAACGAGAGCGGTAGATCCAGGACTGGTATACGACCTCTCAACCGTCGACTATCTGAACTACTTGTGCAGCTTAGATTACACGAGCGAGAGGATACTCTTGTTCTCCGGCACCAACTACACGTGTCCTGCTGCTACTCCTGGTGATTTGAACTATCCGTCCTTCGCGGTTAACTTGGCCAATGGCGCGAAGTTGAAAACGGTGAGATCATATAGGAGGACCGTGACGAACGTTGGGTCGCCGGCGTGTGAGTATATGGCTCACGTTGAGGAACCAAAAGGTGTGGAGGTGAGGGTGGAGCCCAAGGTTCTAAAGTTCCAAAAGGTTCGTCAGAGGCTGACTTATACGGTGACGTTTGTTGCAGAAGCATCAAGAGACTCATCTTCTTCATTTGGAGCTTTGGTTTGGATATCTGACAAGCACAAGGTCAGAAGCCCAATTGCGGTGACGTGGGAGTAATATTCTGTTTTTACTGCCTATATTTGTTACCCAAAGAAATCAATTATCTGATTTTTTCAATATTTGATGAACAAAAGCTTACTGTAACTTGTAAGATTTTGAGAATAACAATCTATAAGTTGCTAAAAAAAAAAAAGAGAATAACAATCTACTAGGATAAGATCCGCGCCTTGCGCGGAATTAAGTTATTATTTTTATTATATTTTGGAGAATGAAACAATAGTTTGGCTTCATTTGGATTAGGGGTGTTCAATCCAGATATCGGGTTGGTTTCGATTCGGTTCGGTTTTTTTCGGTATTTTGGTTAGTAAAATATAACTACTATTCTAAATCCATATTTACTTTAACTTTAGTCTTTCACATACTTTTGAAAGATTTCAACTGGACAACTAAATTGATCAGCCAATCTTGTTGCTTTAAATCATTAGTATATATATATATATATATAAATATATATATATATATTTATTTTATTATTAAATGATATTTTTTACTCATATGGTTTTAAAATCATGTGTATCTTCTTATAATAAAAATGTTAAACCATTGATCATTAATTTTTAACATAATAATTTTAATAGTTTTAGTCATTTATTGTCGTTTTTAAAAATTCAAAATATAACATATACGAAAAAATCTAAATTTTACTTTTATAGCTAATTTGATTGTTTAATTTATTTTAATAATATAAAATTAAACAAAAAATGATGGAGGAGATATAAATTGTTATCAAATCTTTATTATTAAAATCATTAATTGTCATATATATATTAGTCATTTATGGTAATTCCGTAGGTTTGATTTAAGGAAAGAAAATAACATATCATATCATTATATCATATAGTTTGACCAACTTATGTATATAACAACATATAAAAATCGAATGTGGACCTACTTATTTTTCAATTGAATGTAATTGACTACCTAATTGAGTGCCACCTATGCATTGGGGCCTATTTTAATTAATACAAAATTGAGGTTACATCTTTTCAAATGTTCCTCAATTAATATATAGGGGATTATGTTAAATTTTTTTATCTATGCTTATATATTTCCTTCGTAAAAAAGTTCATCATATAATTGGCTGGAAAAAATAATAAGTCATATGGTATTTCCTTCGAAATCTGATCCTATATATTATGGCAGATAATTTTTTTACTTAGTATATATTAAAAAAGAAATCAAGTTTTTTTTGCAAACAATTAATGTTAGTTTCCAAACAGCCCAAAAATATTACATGTAATGATTATAGTAATTGAGTATGAAATTTATAGAAAGTGTATATAATGATTTATCAATTTAATTGTTAGAAATTATTGATTAACTTATATAAAGTATGAAAATAATTTAGACAATTTGATATAGTATTTTTATATTTTTATATAAAACATTATATGAATATTAATATATTATAATTGTTATGTTTTGTAAAGTTTGCACACAAATTCTAAAAAATTAAAAAGATTTAGAAATCATTTATAGTAAAATTATTATAAGATTTATAAAATCATTTATTATAGCTTACAAAATTATTTTATAAAATTTACAGATTATTTATAAGAACCAATTCACATTTAATTTTGGGATAAATTTCTTAAAATATAATATATGTTTCTTAAAAAATACTCTCACACCCCGCGGGGGGCATTCACCTAGATACACAGATAGAATTATAATACACGTGTTAAAGCGGGAAAGGTGGAACGGGCTAAATAAAGTGGCATGCAAAAACAAGGAGAAACAAAGATTGTGGGGGAACCTGGAATAGCCGGTTGTTAAAGACACAAAAAAGAAAGACGCGTAGGAGTGTGTTTATTCCTTAGAATCCTCCTCTCCTCTCGTCTCGTCCCACCATTCCTCAGGTAAGTTTCGTCGGAGTTTGTTAAATAGATAATTGCAAACCCTTAAAAGAGTTTTGGAAGAAATACAAAAATCTCATTTCTCTCTTGTTTCATGTGTTAATTAATCATCGCAGTTTCTGTCTATAAAACACATTTTGATTCAGCGGCGATTGATCTTAACTATTGATTTCGCAGATCCGAGTGTTGTTAGGTTAGTTTAGATAGATAGGAAAATGGAGAACTATGGACCACGGTATCCCTACCCTTATGCGCAGTACCCATACCAACCTTCTTACCAATACCCACCAGCTCCTTACAGACCTCCGGGTCCCGGTTCAGAGCAATACCAACATCCTCCTCCTCCACCTTATTATCCTTACCCTCCTCCTCCACCACCACCATATGCTTCGCCTCCTCCGCTTCACCAGCACGCTTCAGGCTCTCATTCTGGCCCATTGGACTACCCCCCACGATCATCATCTCCTGAGTATCACCGCCATTCTTTCGACTACCACCCTTCTCCTTATCCTCCTCATCCCCAGGGCACCTATGCTCCTCCTCCTCCTCACTATCCCTATCAAGAGCCTCCCCAATACGCCCCTCCTGAAACTAAACCCCAAGACCCTCCTCCCCCCTCTAAAACTCAAGCCTTTCCAGAATACCGCAGGCAAGACTGTCTCACTTCTGTGCCTAATGATAACGTAAGCAATTCTGCTCCCTCTTATCCTCCCGTCGATGAACTTCTTGGTGGCCTCCGCATTTCTGACAAACCTCAGCTCTCTTCCTACCCTTCCAACTCCTGGCTTTCCCGTCCTGCCGATTTGTATGGTTACCCTAACAGCTCCTTTCCAAGCAACTCTCACCTCCCTATCTTAGACCGTGTTGATTCCTCTTCTTCTGCCTATGCTTCCTCTGAATCCCCTCATGGTGTCGACATGCGTATGACCCTCTTTGGTAAAGGCTCCTTGAAGGTCCTTTTGCTCCATGGTAATTTTGACATCTGGATCTATCATGCCAAAAACCTCCCTAACATGGACATGTTCCATAAGACTCTCGGTGACGTTTTTGGAGGCCAGCTCAACAGGAAAATTACCAGTGATCCTTACGTCTCCGTATCTGTCGCTGGTGCTGTTATTGGTAGAACCTACGTTATGAGCAACAGTGAAAACCCTGTCTGGATGCAGCATTTTTATGTTCCCGTTGCTCATCATGCTGCTGAAGTTCATTTTGTTGTTAAAGACAGTGATGTTGTTGGTTCTCAGCTTATTGGTTTGGTTACTATCCCCGTCGAACAGATCTACTCTGGCGCCAAAATTGAAGGCACTTTTCCTATTCTTAGCAGTAACGGCAAGCCTTGTAAACCTGGTGCTAATTTATCACTATCCATCCAGTATACTCCTATGGAGAAACTTAGTGTTTATCATCATGGTGTTGGGGCTGGTCCTGATTACCAGGGCGTGCCTGGAACTTATTTTCCCCTTAGAAAAGGCGGAACTGTGACCTTGTACCAAGATGCTCATGTCCCTGAAGGTATGCTCCCTGGTATTAGACTAGACAATGGAATGTCTTACCAACATGGCAAGTGCTGGCATGACATGTTTGATGCCATACGCCAGGCCAGGCGTTTAATTTATATCACTGGTTGGTCAGTCTGGCACAAAGTTAGGCTGGTTCGGGATAAAGTAGGTCCTGCGTCAGCATGTACTCTTGGTGAGCTCCTAAGATCAAAGTCCCAAGAAGGTGTGAGAGTCCTGCTTTTGGTTTGGGATGATCCAACTTCACGAAGCATCTTGGGTTATAAAACAGTACGTTACCACTTCTTTTTGTTTTCTTCTTCTTTATTTTCTGATTTTTATTTCATATCTAGTGTGTACAAGTCTGACATATTTAGAGTTTCTGGTTTCTTTGACATTTCTTCTTATCTAGAGCATACTAGTTTTTTTTTTAATCTTTTGACTCATCTTGGTAACGGTACAGGACGGTGTTATGGCCACGCATGATGAGGAGACACGCCGTTTCTTCAAGCACTCCTCAGTTCAAGTCCTGCTCTGCCCCCGTAATGCTGGAAAGCGACATAGTTGGGTCAAGCAGAGGGTAGAGTATCACTTTCTTTTCTTTTGTGTGTGTTAAACTAGGTATCCAGCTTCTAACTAAATTTTGGTCTATCAGGAAGTTGGGACAATCTATACACACCACCAAAAAAACGTAATAGTGGATGCCGATGCTGGTGCTAACAGAAGGAAAATTGTAGCTTTCGTCGGTGGGCTTGATCTGTGTGATGGCCGATATGACACTCCTCAACATCCTTTGTTTAGGACACTTCAAACAATTCATAAAGATGATTTTCACAACCCTACCTTTACGGTACAGTTTGTTAATATCCTCTTTCGTTTTAGAATATTGCGTAGCTTTCTTGGCAGTTACGTAGTAAGCGATCACCTTGAATGATAGCTAGGACTTCTTTTCCCCCTAAAATACGATCTTTGTATCATATATAACCAGATAGCTAGTTTATGATTCTTTACAAAAGGACTTGTCTTCCTAATCTTCTCCAAATCCTTTTCTTGAGCTCTTCACATTCTTGCATAGCTCCTCCTGGTGGATTTTTTCATTTGTAAAAATTTATTGAGCTGGAAGATTGATAAAAAAATGGTACCCAATCTTATTTTTTTTCTGGATGGGATAACCTTAAGTTTTTGTCATCATCTCATCAGGGAAACCTTTCTGGATGTCCAAGAGAGCCGTGGCATGACTTGCACAGTAAGATTGATGGCCCGGCTGCATATGATGTGCTAACCAACTTCGAGGAGAGGTGGTTGAAGGCTGCGAAGCCTAGCGGGATCAAGAAGTTTAAGACATCCTATGATGATGCGTTGTTGAGGATCGATAGGATTCCAGATATAGTAGGAGTTTCGGATACCCCTACTATTAGCGAGAACGATCCTGAGGCTTGGCATGTTCAGGTAAGAATATCAAAACTGATACTGTCTAGAAGAAGACCTGAGAGGCTGAGTATTTTAACGAAACCATGATTAACAGTCTTTAGCATTGCGTTGGAGTTAGAGATGAATAGAAAGAGTTGATGAACTTAAGCATTTATGTGAAACCAACCAATATGTGTCTGCTATCTTGATTAAGCATATGCTAATTAGTGACTAGATTCGTTTAGCAACATAACGTCTGACATCAGTTTCCTTGTACCTATTTCTTCTCTTTATACTGTTATCTAGCCATCGATATGAAATGGGTCTTTCAGGATTACCTTTATATAGTGGTTTCATTGAGACTATCATGCACAGTCGATGAAATATGTCACACTATCATACATATTTTGAATTGTCCAGGAAAACAATTTTTTGTGTGTTGGTAAAATATAGTCGTGGTTCATATTACGCAGGCTAATCTGATGTTTTTTGCTGGTTTGATTCAGATTTTCCGTTCAATCGATTCAAACTCTGTAAAAGGTTTCCCAAAGGATCCAAAAGATGCTACATGCAAGGTGACTTGAAAATCTTTTCTTTTGTGCTTGGATGTCTAAATATTTTGAAAAATTAATCCATGAAAAGCTTTTGTTTTGGATAGAACTTGGTGTGTGGGAAGAACGTGCTCATTGATATGAGCATACACACAGCCTATGTCAAGGCAATTCGTGCAGCTCAACATTTCATATATATTGAGAATCAATATTTCATTGGGTCTTCCTACAACTGGAATGCGCACAAGGACATAGGTTCAGTTACATATCTCTGCTTGTTTATTTCAAGAATACAAAGAAAACTAAGTTCTTTTTAATTTTTCCTTACAATTATGATTTCATTATCCTAGCCTAGGATAGGCCTCATACGTTTTTGTCTGCGTACTTTATATTGTGTCACGTGTTACTTGACTACCATCTACTTGTTAACTTTGTACAAAGCTTTAGCTTACTTTTTTTTTAATTTGTGTGTCTCTAATTTTTCTTGATTTTTTTTAGGAGTTGTAATTGGCTCTCAACGTTGCTTTTGTTGTGTAGGTGCTAATAATTTGATTCCTATGGAAATTGCGTTGAAGATAGCTGAAAAGATAAGGGCAAATGAACGCTTTGCTGCATATATAGTCATTCCAATGTGGCCAGAAGGTGTTCCAACTGGTGCTGCTACCCAGAGGATTCTTTATTGGCAGGTATATATTTCCGAGTAAATATGCTCTTGTTGTCTAGAAATCACGAAACTAAGCACAGAATATTGAAACACTGAATGTCAATCGTTGCAGCACAAGACAATGCAGATGATGTATGAAACTATCTACAAGGCGTTAGTGGAGACCGGACTTGAGGGAGCATTCTCCCCACAAGATTACCTCAATTTCTTCTGTCTTGGCAACAGAGAAATGGTGGATGGAATCGATAACTCGGGAACAGGAAGTCCAAGCAACGCAAACACTCCTCAGGTAATAAACTGAATCCGAGACTGTCATGTAAATTTGATTGATCATGTTGCTGAGAAGATGATTCCTGATAATGGTATGGCAGGCATTGAGTCGGAAAAGCAGAAGGTTTATGATCTATGTTCACTCGAAAGGGATGGTCGTAGATGATGAATACGTAGTAATTGGATCGGCAAATATAAACCAGCGATCAATGGAAGGCACAAGAGATACAGAGATTGCAATGGGAGCTTATCAGCCACAGCATACATGGGCAAGGAAACATTCTGGTCCAAGGGGTCAGGTACATCCCGATGATAATAACCACATAATCAGTTGCGAGTTCATTTTTTCCGGTTCTAAAGCTAGGATCATTGGCTTCTTCTTTTATGTGTGCAGATATATGGATACAGAATGTCGCTGTGGGCAGAGCATATGGCAACATTAGATGACTGTTTCACCCAACCAGAGAGTATAGAATGTGTAAGGAAAGTGAGAACAATGGGGGAGAGAAACTGGGAACAGTTTGCAGCTGAAGAAGTGTCAGACATGAGAGGACATCTTTTAAAGTATCCAGTGGAAGTGGATCGCAAAGGCAAAGTCCGACCACTACCTGGGAGTGAGGCGTTCCCGGACGTGGGAGGTAACATTGTCGGATCGTTCATAGCCATACAGGAGAATCTAACCATTTGACATATAAGTTACTGAACCAGTGGTGTTGTGGATATTTATTTATTGAGAGTTGAAAATTGGTTAATGGTTTAACTTTTACACATTGGGTGGGGGATATATAAAGAATAAAGATGATTCATATTTGTGGTGTACAAACTGGTTAATGTATTTGAAGTTTCTTCCACCATGTTTCGAGTTCATCAATTAGGGACACACCTATACACTTGTTTTGTTCTTTAGCAGCATCACATTTATGTTTTTGGATGAAAACACCCCTTCACTACTATTCCTTTCTAACAGAAAAAAAAATATACGCAGTCTTCGTTGTATTATAACTGAAAACACTGCACAAACATAACAAAAGGCAAAAGATTGTTATGTTTGATCCCTCTATCCTGTAAAGAGTAGCACATTGAAAAGAATGCAAACAAAAACTTAAATACTTTTCCACCCATATATATAGTTCAGAAACAGAGACAAGGAGAAGATACAGAAGACGCAATGTAGGAAGCAAATGAATTTCGAGAGACTGTGGTCAACGATAAAAGAAACTTTAGATTTTCTTCTAAAGGGATAGAACAAAGCCTTTATCTTTCTCAACTCTTGATCCGTTCGAGTTCTTCTTCAGCTGTTTTCAGCTGAATCGCAACGCTCCAGGTCTTCTATATTGCTTCTGCTTGTGGTGGGATGGTACGGCGTTAAGAAGTTATCCGAGAATGCCTTTAAGGCTTCCACCCCTGTGACCTGTGATCCCACCACATTCCACAGGAACATGTTTAAATAATGTCCAGAGTAAAACGAGTCTTTTGGTTTTTAGGAAGAAATCTAGAGAAACAACTAATTGATGTAATGGACTTCTTCCTAAAAAGTTATGTTACATTTAATATCTAATCTTATCATTTAAATTTTGGGCCAACCAAAAATTTTTATTAGGCTATCAATAATTAGATTTAAACAATAGATGATCAATTGGATTTATAGATAGTATAAATTAAATATATATAATTTAATGTTGTAATACTATACCTCTATATGCTAAATATTTAAATATTTGTCGAAGTTAACTTTTAAAATTATAAAGATTTTTTTTTTAAATAATAAAAATCATATTATCTA
The DNA here is from genome assembly GCA_003260655.2 of Brassica cretica. Taxonomy (NCBI): domain Eukaryota; kingdom Viridiplantae; phylum Streptophyta; class Magnoliopsida; order Brassicales; family Brassicaceae; genus Brassica; species Brassica cretica. The sequence continues at coordinate 91,486 of QGKV02000297.1, forward strand.
ACAATGATTAATCTTTACTACCTTAAACCAATGAAAACAAATTTTAAACTATACAGTTTATTCTAAAAATTAAACAAAAACTAATGTTTAATTATTTACTCGATAATATAAATTTATGAAGCGAAAAGTTTAATTTTTTAAAAACTTTATAAATTTATGAAATGTTACAATATCTTTGAATATGACAATAAAACAATATTTTACTAATCTTTATATATATAGTTACGATTTTAATAATGAAATAATAATCCGAAAATATATATATATAGAAGAAGATACAAATACATGTGAAAGTTTGAAACAAT
>QGKV02000297.1:91844-134136 GCA_003260655.2 Brassica cretica
TGAAATGTTACAATATCTTTGAATATGACAATAAAACAATATTTTACTAATCTTTATATATATAGTTACGATTTTAATAATGAAATAATAATCCGAAAATATATATATATAGAAGAAGATACAAATACATGTGAAAGTTTGAAACAATTTATTCAATGAAAAAATATACAGTAAACTTATTATGTTTTAAAAATTGATAGACACATATATATTATTATATATACCAATTTAGAATTGAAAACAAAATATTTATACAAAAATAAATGAAAACAAAAATCTGCGCGGTTGCGTGGACCTACATCATATTTTTATATCACGAGTCCTACCTGCGCGGGGTTATTGATCAAAAGAGATTATAATTTTTAAATTATATTGTTTAATTTATTGGTATAATTTAAATATATTTGAATTTAAATAAATGTGAGAGTAAATAAAGACTTATATATATTTAATATGACTTTATGATAAAATAAAACACAAGCAATATTTTTTTCATAATATAAATTATGAATATATAAAAAAAAATAGATAATAGAATAATAAAATACTAAAAATTCAAATTATAAAGAAACAAAAATTAAAAAAAAAACTGATAAAACCAACTGAAAAGTGTCTTTAGAACTCATGATTTGCAATCCTATAAAAAGACATAACAAAGTATCAGCTTAGTAAAAAACAATAATAATAACATTAGAATCAATGAGAACCATTTCAATGGTTAGGCCACCAGCAACAGAGTATTGCTTTTACAATCGAACAATACTAACCCTCACTCTCCACATTGTCTTAAAATGTTTCACATCGGCTACGAAGTTAAAGCCCGCCATGAGTGATGTGCAAACTCGAAAGTTTTGGTAAGGATGTTTTGAGAAGGAGACGGTGGTGTGGAGGTGTAGCTATAAGGCCATGTATTTATAGATGCAATGGATGGGTCTAGGGTATACTTGCATATCTAACCGGTTATTTTAATTTTTGTAACAATAATTAATATAGAATTTTGAGAACGTACCTTATTCTTTGATCGTCGAATCAATAACGTTAATCACTAATTCAGAGTTATTATGTACAATCAGAAGGTAATAAAAGCGTTGAAGCTAATTGGAAAAAATAATATTTTGTCATCCTTATTTATATTTCTTAATTGATCTGGATGTGTACTAAAGTGAACCGATGTTATATTGTTTTCATCTTCTTTTGCAAGAAAATAATAGATTTGTTGGGTTTCACCGAATACGGTGAACATGAATTCTACATTCAAACTATACTTAATGCATTAAATTAATATGGAATTTTGATAACTTACCTTATTCATTGCTTGTCAAATCACATGGAATAATAGGAAACAAAGAGTTAATCTGGTCAACGATATTTAGTTTTAAATCAATCAGTTTTGAAAATATGTAAGCAGACTTAAAATAAAATGAGTAAATTCATGATGAAAGAATTTCACCTTGCGCAAGGTGATCACGTGATATCAACTTTGGAAATATGTAAGCCAACTTTAAATCAATCAGTTATCACCTAGGATCATATCATTAAATTTGGTTGCTACAATTAAATTTTAAATCAATCACTCTCTTTTTTTACGTCTATATGAATTGGCAATAATTGACGTGATTGCCGTATGAAGTTTTTAAACCGGTTTTGATATCAAGTATGATCATAAACCTTTTCAGACCCATAGTTACATTCAAACATTTTTTAAACTGGCTTTGATATCGAGTATAATTCAGACCCATAGTTACATTCAAACATTTTTNTCGTTTCTCTATAAAATAGCGATTTTATAGTGGTTAGTCCACCAATTTAGGGAGTATTATAAAGTTTTACCAAATTAAAAGTCAAAAAATTAAAACTATGCCCATGTACAATGAAGGAGAGTTTATTATAAATTAATACAAATTTAGAATGTGTTTAAAATTTTTAATCAACACTAAAGATCATAGGCTTCAGTATATAGAACATTTACCGAAAAACTCAACATTTTTGTAGGGTAACACATAGATTTAGAGAAAATTTCAAAAATATGAAAATATTGTTTTAATGCATATTTGCATCCTTCACTAACATATGATGAATGTAAAAGAGGTTTGGAACTTTTGTTGTCTCGGTTTCTCTAGAAAATAACGATTTTATAGTGGTTAGTCCACTAATTTTGGGAGTACTATGAAGTTTTACTAAATTAATTAACAAAAAACTCAAATGATGCTCATGTACCATGAAAGAGAGTTAAATATACATTAATAAAAATGTAGAATGTTTTGGAAATTTTAAAACAACACTAAAGATCATAGGCTTCAGTATATAGAACATTTACCGGAAAACTCAATATTTTCGTAGGGGTTAACACATAGATTTAGAAAAAAATTCAAAAATATGAAAAAACCGTTTTAATGCATAGTTGCATCCTTCACTAACATATGATGAATGTCAAAGAGGTTTGGAACTTTTGTTGTTTCCGTTTCTCTAGATAATAACGATTTTATAGTGGTTAGTCCACCAATTTAGGGAGTATTATAAAGTCTTACTAAATTAAAAGACAAAAAAATTAAAACTATGCCTATGTACAATGAAAGAGAGTTTATTATACATTAATACAAATGTAGAATGTGTTTAAGAATTTTAAAACAACACTAAAGATCATAAGCTTCAGTATATAAAACATTTACCAAAAAATTCAATATTTTCGTAGGGGGGGTTAACACATCGATTTTGAAATCAAAAATATGAAAATACTATTTTAATGCATAGTTGCATCAATCACTAACATATGAAGAATGTCAAAGAGGTTTGGAACTTTTTTTTGTTACCGTTTCTCTAGGAAATTGAGATTCTATAGTAGTTAGTCCACCAATTTAATTAGTATTATGAAGTGTTACTAAATTTATTGACAAAAAAGAGAAACGATGCCCATGTTCAATGAAATAAAGTTTAATATACATAATACAAAGGTAGAATGTTTTAGAAATTTTAAAACAACACTGAAGATCGTAGGCTTCAGTATATAGAACATTTACCGGAAAACTCAATATTTTCGTAGGAGTTAACACATATATTTTGAGAAAAAATCAAAAATATGAAAATATTGTTTTAATGCACAGTTACATCCTTCACTAACATATGATGAATGTCATAGAGGTTTGGAACTTTTGTTGTCTCCGTTTCTCTATANTTTTAGAAATTTTAAAACAACACTAAAGATCATAGGCTTCAGTATATAGAGCATTAACCGAAAAATTCAATATTTTCGTAGGGAGGGGGTTAACTCATAGATTTTCAAAAATTCAAAAATATGAAAATACTACTTTAATGCATAGTTGTATCTTTCACTAACATATTATGAAGTCTAAAGAGGTTTGAAACTTTTGTTGTCTCCGATTCTCAAGAAAATAATTTTTTTATAGTGGTTAATGCACCAATATAGGGAGTATTATGAAGTTTTACTAAATTAATTGACAAAAAATTAAAACGATGTCCATGTACCATGAAAGAGAGTTTAATATACATTAATACAAAGGTAGAATGTGTTTAGAAAATTTAAAACAACACAATAGATAATAGGCTTTAGTATATAGAGCATTTACCGAAAAACAATATTTTCGTAGGGATTACCACGTAGATTTTGAGAAAAAATCAAATAAATTCAAATACTGTTTAATGCATAGTTGCATCCTTTACTAACATATGATGTATGTCAAGTCAAAGAGGTTTGGAACTTTTGTTGTCTCCGTTTCTCTTGAAAATAACGATTTTATAGTGGTTAGTTCACCAATTTAGGGAATATTATGAAGTTTTACTAAATTAATTGACAAAAAATTAAAATGATGCCCATGTACCATGAAAGAGAGTTTAATATACATTAATACAAATGTAGAATGTGTTTAGATATTTTAAAACAACACCAAAGATCATAGGCTTCAGTATATAGAACATTTACCGAAAAATTCAATATCTTTGTAGGGGTTGTTAACACATAGATTTTGAAAAAAATTCAAAAATATGAAAATACTGTTTTAATGCATAGTTGAATACTTCACTAACATATGATGAATATCAAAGAGGTTTGGAACTTTTGTTGTCTCCGTTTCTCAAGAAAATAACGATTTTATAGGTGTTAGTCCACCAACTTATGGAGTATTATAAAGTTTTACTAAATTAATTGACAAAACGTTAAAACGATGCCCATGTACCATGAAAGAGAGTTCAATATATATTAATACAAATATAGAATGTGTTTTGAAATTTTTAAACAACACTAAAGATCATAGGCTTCAGTATACAGAGCATTTACCGAAAAATTTATTATTTTCGTCGGGGTTAGTTAACACATAGATTTTGAGAAAAATTAAAAAAATATGAAAAATACTATTTTAATGCATAGTTCATCCTTCATTGAAATATGATGAAGGAAAAAGAGGTTTGAAACCTTTGTTGTCTCTGCTTTTCTAGAGAATAGCGATTTTATAGTGGTTAGTCCACCAATTTAAAGAGTATTATGAAGTTTTACTAAATTAATTGACAAAAATTTAAAACGATGACCATGTACCATGAAAGAGAGTTTAATATACATTAATACAAATATATAATGTGTTTAGAAAATTTAAAACAAAACTAAAGATCATAGGCTTCAGTATATAGAGCATTTACCGAAAAATTCAATATTTTCGTAGGGAGGGGGTTAACACATAGATTTTGAGAAAAATTCAAAAATATTATTCTAATGCATAGTTGCATCTTTCACTAACATATGATGAATGTCAAAGAGGTCTGGAACTTTTGTTGTCTCCGTTTCTCTAGAAAATAACGATTTTATAGTGGTTAGTCCACCAATTTAGGGAGTATTATGAAGTTTTTTTAAATTAATTAACAAAAAATTAAAACAACGCCCATGTACCATGAAAGAGAGTTTAATATACATTAATACAAATGTAAAATGTGTTTTGAAATTTTAAAACAACACTAAAGATCATAGGCTTCTGTATATAGAGCATTTACCGAAAAATTCAACATTTTCGTAGTGGTTAACACATAGATTTTGAGAAAAGTCAAAAAAATGAAAATACTGCTTTAATGCATAGTTGTATCTTTCAGTAACATATTATGAAGTCCAAAGAGGTTTGGTACTTTTGTTGTCTCCATTTCTCTAGAAAATAGCAATTTTATAGTGGTTAATTCATCAATTTAGGGAGTATTATGAAGTTCAACTAAATTAGTTGACAAAAATTTAAAATGATGCCCTTGTTCCATGAAAGAGAGATTAATATACACTAATACAAATTTAGAATGTGTTTAGAAATTTTAAAACAACACTAAAGTTCATAGGATCAGTATATATAGCATTTACCGAAAACCATATAGAATTTGAGAAAATTTCAAAAATATGAAAATACTGTTTTAATGCAAAGTTCATCCTTCACTAACATATGATGAAGAAAAATGAGGTTTGAAACCTTTGTTGTCTCCGTTTTTCTAAAGAATAAAGATTTTATAGTGGTTAGTCTACTAATTTAAGGAGTATTATGAAGTTTTACTAAATTAATTGACAAAAATTAAAACGATGTCCATGTACCATGAAAAAGAGTTTAATATACATTAATACAAATTTATAATGTGTCAGAAATTTTAAAACAGCACTAAAGATCATAGGATTCAATATATAGAGCATTTACCGAAAAACTTTATATTTTCGTAGGGGGTTAGGTTAACACATAGATTTTGAGAAAAANTTTCAGACCCATAGTTACATTCAAACATTTTTGCATAGATCTTTTCATGCGTGTACCTTTTAAATAACCGGTTTTGATCAAATATTTTCTATGTGATATGAAAACCAATTCAGATAACCCGTTTTGATATACATGTTTCATGCGTGAGTAGACGGCAATATGTTGTGATTAGTAGATATGTCACGAAAGTAACATTAAATTAAACGTTAAATTATTACAACATCCGTTAAGGCATAGTTCTTGTCCCGAACCTGTTTTAAATCGTTAAGGCGAGAGTTCTTATCTCAAATTGGTTTTAAATCGCTAGTTACCAATTAATATGATTAAAACATTATGTTAAGCACCAATTAATGAGTAGTGGCAAAATATGTAATAAATCTAGTAAGGAGATGACTTTTACCTAGAGAATGTGAGAATGAATATGGTGTTGCCACATAAGAAATGACATATTTGTTAATAACACATGAGCATAAGGTTACTCTCTAAGAATGCTCCTACTTTAATATTAAGGGGATTTTCGTAGTGGTTAACCCATAGATTTAGAGAAAAATTCAAAAATATGAAAATAATGTTTTAATGCATAGTTGTATCATTCACTAACATATGATGAATGTCAAAGAGGTTTGGAACTTTTGTTGTCTCCGTTTCTCTAGAAAATAGCGATTTTATAGTGGTTAGTCCACAAATTTAGGGAGTATTATGAAGTTTTACTAAATTAATTGACATAAAATTAAAACGATGCCCATGTAACATGAAAGAAAGTTTAATATACATTAATACAAATGTAGAATGTTTTAGAAAATTTAAAACAACAATAAAGATCATAGGCTTCAGTATATAGAACATTTACCAGAAAACTCAATATTTTCGTAGGAGTTAACACATATTTTGAGAAAAATTCAAAAATATGAAAATACTGTTTTAATGCATAGTTGCATCTTTCACTAACATATGATGAATGTCAAAGAGGTTTGAAACTTTTGTTGTCTTCGTTTCTCTATAAAATAGCGATTTTATATTGGTTAGTCCACCAATTTAGGGAGTATTATAAAGTTTTACTAAATTAAATGACAAAAAATTAAAATTATGCCAATGTACAATGAAAGAGAGTTTATTATACATTAATACAAATGTAGAATGTGTTTAGAAATTTTAAAACAACAATAAAGATCATAGGCTTCGGTATATAAAACATTTACCGAAAAATTCAATATTTTCGTAGGGGTTAACACATAGATTTCGAAAAAAATTCAAAATATGAAAATATTGTTTTAATGCATAGTTGCATCATTCACTAACATATGATGAATGTCAGAGTGGTTTGAAACTTTTGTTGTCTCCGTTTCTCTAGAAAATAGCGATTTTATAGTGGTTAGTCCACCAATTTAGGGAATATTATGAAGTGTTACTAAATTAATTGACAAAAAAATGAAACGACGCACATGTTCAATGAAAGAGAGTTTAATATACATTAATACAAATGTAGAATGTGTTAAAATTTTTAAAACAACAGTAAAGATCATAGGTTTCAGTATATAGAACATTTACCGGAAAACTCAATATTTTCGTAGGGGTTAACACATATATTTTGAGAAAAATTCAAAAAATGAAAATACTGTTTTAATGCATGGTTGTATGTTTCACTAACATATGATGGATGTTAAAGAAGTTTGGAATTTTTGTTGTCTTCGTTTCTCTATAAAATATCAATTTTATAGTGGTTAGTCCACCAGTTTAGGGAATATTATGAAATTTTACTAAATTAATTGACAAAAATTAAAACGAGTCTCATATACAATGAAAGAGAGTTTAATATACATTAATAAAAATGTAGAATGTGTTTGATATTTTAAACCAAAATATTATACAGATACATTAATCACATAGAAAGCATGATTAATCACGTTGTTAAAAAAACATGATTAATCACATACGTAAATGTGTCCGATTTAATATCATCTCTCAAATAATATGTCAATCTCTAATCTCTAGCGTTTTTCATACATTAGTTAAAATTATAATATATGGTTAAGTATGAGATGTATGGTGTGCGCATATGGTTTGAATAACATGGTTAAAGTTGGATTGAAAGGGGAAGCAAACATAAACGACAAGGGTAGCGAGAAGGTGAAGTGTTACAATTTCACAACAGTAAACATGAAATAGAGTAAGGACCTCTTCTCACTACTCTCTCACTAGAGTTTGTCACAAGCATCCTCACATTTTTTGTACCCCCACACTTCCCGATCTCTTTCACACCTATTTTCTTTATTAATAATTAGTATTTGCATGTGTTACAAAAAAAATTNTTCAGACCCATAGTTACATTCAAACATTTTTGCATAGATCTTTTCATGCGTGTACCTTTTAAATAACCGGTTTTGATCAAATATTTTCTATGTGATATGAAAACCAATTCAGATAACCCGTTTTGATATACATGTTTCATGCGTGAGTAGACGGCAATATGTTGTGATTAGTAGATATGTCACGAAAGTAACATTAAATTAAACGTTAAATTATTACAACATCCGTTAGTCCACCAATTTAGGGAGTATTATGAAGTTTTACTGAATTAATTGACAAAAAATTTAAACGATGCCCATATACAATGAAAGAGAGTTTAATATACATTAATACAAATGTAGAATGTGTTTGATATTATAAAACAACACTAAAGATCATAGGCTTCAGTGTATAGAATATTTACCGAAAAATTCAATATTTTCGTAGGGGTTAGTTAACTCATAGATTTTGAAAAAAAATCAAAAATATGAAAATACTGTTTTAATACATAGTTGCATCCTTCACAAAAATATGATAAACGTCAAAGAGGTTTGAAACTTTTGTTATCTCCGTTTCTCTAGAAAATAGCGATTTTATAGTGGTTAGTCCACGAATTTAGGGAGTATTATGAAGTTTTACTAAATTAATTGACATAAAATTAAAACGATGCCCATGTAACATGAAAGAAAGTTTAATATACACTAATACAAATGTAGAATGTTTTAGAAATTTTAAAACAACACTAAAGATCATAGGCTTCTGTATATAGAACATTTACCGGAAAACTCAATATTTTCGTAGGAGTTAACACATATACTTTGAACATATATTTTGAGAAAAAATTCAAAAATATGAAAATACTGTTTTAATGCATAGTTGCATCTTTCACTAACATATGACGAATGTCAAAGAGGTTTGGAACTTTTGTTGTCTTCGTTTCTCTATAAAATAGCGATTTTATATTGGTTAGTCCACCAATTTAGAGAGTATTATAAAATTTTACTAAATTAAATGACAAAAAATTAAAACAATGCCAATGTACAATGGAATAGAATTTATTATACATTAATACAAATGTAGAATATGTTTAGAAATTTTAAAACAACAATAAAGATCATAGGCTTCGGTATATAAAACATTTACCGAAAAATTCAATATTTTCTTAGGGGTTATTACATAGATTTCGAAAAAAATTCAAAATATGAAAATACTGTTTTAATGCATAGTAGCATCATTCACTAACATATGATGAATGTCAGAGTGATTTGAAACTTTTGTTGTCTCCGTTTCTCTAGAAAATAGCGATTTTATAGTGGTTAGTCCACCAATTTAGGGAATATTATGAAGTGTTACAAAATTAATTGACAAAAAAATGAAACGACGCCCATGTTCAATGAAAGAGAGTTTAATAGACATTAATACAAATTTAGAATGTGTTAAATTTTTTAAAACAACAATAAAGATCATAGGCTTCAGTATATAGAACATTTACCGGAAAACACAATATTTTCGTAGGGGTTAACACATATACTTTGAGAAAATTTCAAAAAATGAAAATACTGTTTTAATGCATAGTTGTATCTTTCACTAACATATGATGGAGATCAAAGAGGTTTGGAACTTTTGTTGTCTTCGTTTCTCTATAAAATAGCAATTTTATAGTGGTTAGTCCACCAATTTAGGGAGTATTATGAAGTTTTACTAAATTAATTGACAAAAAATTAAAATGATGCTCATATACATTGAAAGAGAGTTTAATATACATTAATAAAAATGTAGAAAGTGTTTGATATTGTAAAACAACACTAAAGATCATAGGCTTCACTGTATAGAATATTTACCAAAAAATTCAATATTTTCATAGTTAACACATAGATTTTGAAAAAAAATCAAAAATATGAAAATACTTTTTTAATGCATAGTTGCATCCTTCACCAACATATGATAAACGTCAAAAAGGTTTGGAACTTTTGTTCTCTCTGTTTCTCTAGAAAATAGCGATTTTATAGTGTTTAGACCATCAATTAATGGAGTATTATGATGTTTACTAAATTAAATGACAAAAAATCAAAACGATGCCCATGTACAATGAAAGAGAGTTTAACATTAATACACATGTTGAATGTGTTTAGAAATTTTAAAACAACACTAAAGATCATTGGCTTCAGTATATAGAACATTTACCGAAATACTCGATATTTTCGTAGGGTTAACACATAGATTTAGAGAAAAAATTTAAAAAATATGAAAATATTGTTTTAATGCATAGTTGCATCATTCACTAACATATGATGTATGTCAAAGAGGTTTGGAACTTTTGTTGTCTCCGTTTCCCTAGAAAATAGCTATTTTATAGTGGTTAGTCCACAAATTTAGGGAGTATTATGAAGTTTTACTAAACTAATTGACAAAAAATTAAAATGATGCCCATGTACCATGAAAGAGAGTTAAATATACATTAATACATTAATACAAATGTAGAATGTTTTAGAAATTTTAAACCAACACTAAAGATCATAGGCTTCAGTATATAGAACATTTACCGGAAAATTCAATATTTTCGTAAGGGTTAACACATAGATTTAGAGAAAAATTCAAAAATATGAAAATATTGTTTTAATCCATATTTGCAGCTTTCACTAACATATGATGAATGTAAAAGAGGTTTGGAACATTTGTTGTCCCCATTTCTCTAGAAAATAACGAATTTATAGTGGTTAGTCCACAAATTTAGGGAGTACTATGAAGGTTTACTAAATTAATTGACAAAAAATTCAAACGATGCCCATGTACCATGAAATAGAGTTTAATATACATTAATACAAATGTAGAATGTTTTAGAAATTTCAAAACAACACTAAAGACCATAGGCTTCAGTATATAGAACATTTACCGAAAAACTCAGTATTTTCTTAGGGCTTAACACATTTATTTTGAGAAAAAATCAAAAATATGAAAATATTGTTTTAATGCATAGTTTCATCTTTCACTAACATATGATGAATGTCAAAGAGGTTTGGAACTTTTGTTGTCTTCGGTTCTCTATAAAATAGCAATTTTATAGTGGTTAGTCCACCAATTTAAGGAGTATTATGAAGTTTTACTAAATTAATTGACAAAAAATTTAAATGATGCCCATATACAATGAAAGAGAGTTTAATATACATTAATACAAATGTAGAATGTGTTTGATATTATAAAACAACACTAAAGATCATAGGCTTCAGTGCATAGAATATTTACCGAAAAATTCAATATTTTCGTAGGGGTTAGTCAACACATAGATTTTGAAAAAAAATCAAAAATATGAAAATATTGTTTTAATACATAGTTGCATCCTTCAGAAAAATATGATAAACGTCAAAGAGGTTTGAAACTTTTGTTATCTCCGTTTCTCTAGAAAATAGCGATTTTATAGTGGTTAGTCCACGAATTTAGGAAGTATTATGAAGTTTTACTAAATTAATTGACATAAAATTAAAACGATGCCCATGTAACATGAAAGAAAGTTTAATATACATTAATACAAATGTAGAATGTTTTAGAAATTTTAAAACAACACTAAAGATCATAGGCTTCAGTATATAGAACATTTACCGGAAAACTCAATATTTTCGTAGGAGTTAACACATATACTTTGAACATATATTTTGAGAAAAAATTCAAAAATATAAAAATACCTTTTTAATGCATAGTTGCATCTTTCACCAACATATGATAAACGTCAAAGAGGTTTGAAACTTTTGTTCTCTCCGTTTCTCTAGAAAATAGCGATTTTATAGTGTTTAGACCACCAATTAATGGAGTATTATGAAGTTTACTAAATTAAATGACAAAAAATCAAAATGATGCCCATGTACAAAGAAAGATAGTTTAATATACATTAATACAAATGTAGAATGTGTTTAGAAATTTTAAAACAACACTAAAGATCATTGGCTTCAGTATATAGAACATTTACCGAAATACTCGATATTTTCGTAGGGGGGTGGTTAACACATAGATTTAGGAAAAAATTCAAAAATATGAAAATACTGTTTTAATGCGTAGTTGCATCATTCACTAACATATGATGAATGCCAAAGAGGTTTGGAACTTTTGTTGTTTCCGTTTCTCTAGAAAATATAGGTTTTATAGTGGTTAGTCCACCAATTTAGTAAGTATTATGAAGTGTTACTAAATTAATTGACAAAAAATGAAATGACGCTCATGTTCAATGAAAGAGAGTTTAATATACATTAATACAAATTTAGAATGTTTTAGAAATTTTAAAACAACACTAATGATCATAGGCTTCAGTATATAGAACATTTACCGGAAAACTTAATATTTTCGTAGGAGTTAACACATATATTTTGAGAAAAATTGGAAAATATGAAAATATTGTTTTAATGCATAGTTGTATCTTTCACTAACATATGATGAATGTCAAAGAGGTTTGGAACATTTGTTGTTTTCTTTTATCTATAAAATAGAGATTTAATAGTGGTTAGTCCACCAATTTAGGGACTATTATAAAGTTTTACTAAATTAAAAGACAATAAATTAAAATTATGCTCATGTATAATGAAAGATAGTTTATTATACATTAATACAAATGTAGATTGTGTTTAAAATTTTTAAAACAACACTAAAGATCATAGTCTTCACTATATATAACATTTACCGAAAACTCAATATTTTCGTAGGGGGTTAACACATAGATTTAGAGAAAAATTCTGAAATATGAAAATATTGTTTTAATGCATAGTTGCATTCTTCACCAACATATGATAAACGTCAATGAGGTTTGGAACTTTTGTTGTCTCCGTTTCTCTAGAAGATAGCGATTTTATAGTGGTTAATCCACAAATTTAGGGAGTACTACGAAGTTTTACTAAATTAATTGACAAAAAATTCAAATGATGCCCATGTATCATGAAAGAGAGTTTGATATACATTAATACAAATGTAGAATGTTTTAGAAATTTTAAAACAACACTAAAGATCATAGGCTTCAGTATATAAAACAGTTACTGGAAAACTCAATATTTTCGTAGGGTTAACACATAGATTTAGAGAAAAATTCAAAAATATGAAAATTCTGTTTTAATACATAGTTGCATCCTTCACTAATATATGATGAATGTCAAAGAGGTTTGGAAATTTTGTTGTCTCTGTTTCTCTGGAAAATAACGATTTTGTAGTGGTTAGTCCACCAATTTAGGGAGTATTATAAAGTTTTACTAAATTAAAAGAAAAAAAATTAAAACTATTCCTATGTACAATGAAAGAGAGTTTATTATACATTAATACAAATGTAGAATGTGTTTAAATTTTTTTAAAACAACACTAAAGATCATTGGCTTCGGTATATAGAACATTTACCGAAATACTCAATAATTTCGTAGGGGTTAACACATAGATTTAGAGAAAATTTCAAAAAATATGAAAATATTGTTTTAATGCATAGTTGCATCATTCACTAACATATGATGAATGTCAAAGAGGTTTGGAACTTTTTTTGTCTCCGTTTCTCTAGGAAATAGCGATTTTATAGTGGTTAGTCCACAAATTTAGGGAGTATTATAAAGTTTTACTAAATTAATTGACAAAAAATTAAAACGATGTCCATGTACCATGAAAGAGAGTTAAATATATATTAATACATTAATACAAATGTAGAATGTTTTAGAAATTTTAAACCAACACTAAAGATCATAGGCTTCAGTATATAGAACATTTACCGGAAAATTCAATATTTTCGTAAGGGTTAGCACATAGATTTAGAGAAAAATTCAAAAATATGAAAATACTGTTTTAATGCATAGTTGCATCCGTCACTAAAATATGATGAATGTCAAAAAGGTTTGGAACTTTTGTTGTCTCCATTTCTCTAGAAAATAGCGATTTTATAGTGGTTAGTCCACCAATTTAGGGAGTATTATAAAGTTTTACTAAATTAAAGGACAAAAAATTAAAACTATGCTCATGTACAATGAAAGAGAGTTTATTATACATTAATACAAATGTAGAATGTGTTTAAAAGTTTTAAAACAACTCTAAAGATCATAGGCTTCAGTATATAGAAAATTTACCGAAAATCTTAATATTTACGTAGGGGTTAACACATAAATTTAGAGAAAATTTCAGAAATATGAAAATATTGTTTTAATTCATATTTTTATCCTTCACTAACATATGATGGATGTCAAAGAGGGTTTGGAACTTTTGTTGTATTCGTTTCTCTATAAAATAGCAATTTTATAGTGGTTTGTCCACCAAATTAGGGAGTATTATGAAGTTTTACTAAATTAATTGACAAAAAATTAAAACGATGCACATATACAATGAAAGAGAGTTTAATATACATTAATAAAAATGTAGAATGTGTTTGATATTTTAAAACAACACTAAAAATCATAGGCTTCAGTGTATAGAATATTTACCGAAAAATTCAATATTTTCGTAGGGGTTAACACATAGATTTTGAAAAAAAATCAAAAATATGAAAATACTGTTTTAATGCATAGTTACATCATTCACCAAGATATGATAAACGTCAAATAGGTTTGCAACTTTTTTTCTCTCCGTTTCTATAGAAAAAAGCGATTTTATAGTGTTTAGACCACTAATTAATGGAATATTATGAAGTTTACTAAATTAAATGACAAAAAATCCAAACGATGCCCATGTACAATGAAAGAGAGTTTAATATACATTAATACAAATGTAGATTGTGTTTAAAAATTTTAAAACAACACTAAAGATCGTAGGCTTCCGTATATATAACATTTACCGAAAAACTCAATATTTTCGTAGGGGGTTAACACATTGATTTAGAGAAAAATTCAGAAATATGAAAATATTGTTTTAATTCATATTTTTATCCTTCACTAACCTATGATGAATGTCAAATAGGTTTGGAACTTTTGTTGTCTTCGTTTCTCTATAAAATAGCGCAAAAAAATTAAAACTATGCACATGTACAAGGAAAGAGAGTTTATTATACATTAATACAAATGAAGAATGTGTTTAAAAATTTTAAAACAACCATAAAGATCATAGGCTTTCAATATATAAAACATTTACCGAAAAATTCCATATTTTCGTAGGGTTTCGAAAAAAATTCAAAAATATGAAAATATTGTTTTAATGCATAGTTGCATCATTCACTAACATATGATGAATTTCAAAGAGGTTTGAAACTTTTGTTGTCTCCGTTTTTCTAGAAAATAGTGATTTTATAGTGGTTAGTCCACCAATTTAGGGAGTATATGAAGTGTTACTAAATTAATTGACAAAAAAATAAAACGATGCCCATGTACCATGAAAGAGAGTTTAATATACAATAATACATATGTAGAATGTTTTTTAAATTTTAAAACAACACTAAAGATCATAGGCTTCAGTACATAGAACATTTGCCGGAAAACTCAATATTTTCGTAGGGGTTAACACATTGATTTAGAAAAAAATTCATAAATATAAAAATATTATTTTAACGCATAGTTGCATCCTTCACTAACATATGATGAATGTCAAAGAGGTTTGGAACTTTTGTTGTCTTCGTTTCTCTAGAAAATAGCGATTTTATAGTGGTTAGTCCACAAATTTAGGGAGTATTATGAAGTTTTACTAAATTAATTGACAAAAAATTAAAACGATGCACATGTACCATTAAAGAGAGATTAATATACATTAATACAAATGTAGAATGTTTTAGAATTTTAAAAACAATACTAAAGATCATAGGCTTTAGTATATAGAACATTTACCGGAAAACTCAATATTTTCGGAGAAGTTAACACATATATTTTGAGTAAAATTCAAAAATATGAAAATATTGTTTTAATGCATAGTTGCATCTTTCACTAACATATGATGAATGTCAAAGAGGTTTGGAACTTTTGTTGTCTTCGTTTCTCTATAAAATAGTGATTTTATAGTGGTTAGTCCACCAATTTAAGGAGTATTATAAAGTTTTACTAAATTAAAAGACAAAAAATTAAAACTATGCTCATGTACAATGAAAGAGAGTTTAATATAAATTAATATAAATGTAGAATGTGTTTAAAAATTTTAAAACAACACTAAAGATCNGCTAACAGAAGAGGTAAAGACTGATTTCCTTGGAAAGAATTTGGAAGCATATCTTCTGATGATGATAATTCGACTTAAGCTAATCGGGATCTCAGTGGTGATTTTGCGAAAGAGGAACACAAACAGTAGACGCCTCCGCAATCCATACTTGGATCAGACTATAATACAAGCGAAAGCGGATTTTATTTAAAGTCAGCATAACCAGAGATAGATACGAGTGAAGCTCAGCTCTGGTTTGGTTGAATATTACAATACAAAATCGTCAAACGAAGAGTACATCGCCTAGCGAAAACAAAGATCGATCCGTAGATCGAAGTAGTTACATACAAAAAAACAAAAAGAAGAGATGGTAACCGGCGGCAAGAACCACCGGCTACCGACGTTACTCTTTGATGGAAAACTTTTTTAGAGAGAGGTCGGAGAAAAACTTTTTTTTAGAGAGAGGTATTTTTTAGGGCTACTTTGATTAAAGTCAAATTTTCGATAGTCAAAGAAAAATAAACAATTTGTTTTTTTTGAGCAACAGAAAAAGAAACAATTAAAAACCTGTCAGTCACGGCTTGCAATTGTGAGATGAAATTGAGGTTCTCTACAAACGCTGACTTGACTTCCAAGTTCACAACCATAAAAGATATCATCCAAAAGCATAAAATAAAGAAAAAAGAAAACACTCTTGAAACTCTCAACCGCTGTGTTGTCGAACCTGAAGTTACTGTCTGGACTCAGCACCACGTAGTGTACCAATCCAAGCCGGTGGCTGCATTCCGGTCTGCTCATAAACCGTATCAAGAACAGGTGGCAACATCTTGTAGAGTCCAGCAATATCCTTCATACCACCACTACTCATCCCCTGATCAACACCAGCACCACCTTGGTTCCATACGCTTATCTTAGGCTGCAAGTCCCTGATGGCCATAGCATTGGTCTTGGCGATATCTTGATAAATCCCATTGTTGATCATCAAGAAGTCTCTCATTGCTGAGTAGTTGTTGTCAACTGCACCAAGAAGAGTCTTGATATAAGTCCCTTGAGCATTGGCCATGGAGACAAGTCCCTCTGCCTCTTTCTGTTTAGCATAGAAGGCTGCATCAGCTGCAGCTTTAGTCGCCTCGGCTTGCTTCTGCTTCTCGTACAAAACAGCTTCTGCTTTCTTTTGCTTGTCGTATAACTCCCAGTTTGCTTCTTGCACCTGTTATAACAACAACAATAACAATGTCATGATCTGAGAGGAGAGAAAATTAAAGCAAAGGTCTAGGGTCGGTTTTGGGCATAGCCGGATAAAACATTCTCCTTAAACTCTAAATTTTAGAGATTTATTATACATATGGCACATGACTTCTAGATTGTGGATTTTTTTTAAAAAAATTAAGATTAACCTAAAAATGTTTATGATTCTACATTTTGAGTTAGATGCATTACCTTGGTCTCATATTCAACAGTGGCTTTGCTTAGGAACTCGGCTTTGAGCTTCTCTGTCCGAGTCAATGCATTCATTTTCTCAACTTGAGTTTGAAGCTCAGCTTCCCTCATAGCAACTGCCTTGGCAGCTTCAACCTCAGCCACACGAGAGCTTTTGGTCAAAGCAGCCTTCTGAATCGCAAGTGCTGCATCAGCCTGAGCAACAAGAGCCGCCTTCTCATTCTGAAACACTTGGACCTCACTCTTGACCTTGATCTCTTCCTTTGTCCCTTCTCCTAGCCTCTGAGTGGAGATGATCTTTGACTCAGCGTCAATCTTTGCTGCATTCTGAATTGTGAGCCCGGTACGTTCTTTTGCACCGACCTCTCCTTTCATCTTTGCTTCAGCGACATCGATCTTGGCTTGGTTAGCTGCTTCCATCTGTGTCTTCTGACCCAAGTAAGAGAAGTACTCATGTCCAGGCACGTCAACGAGCTGCTTGACATTGGCGTTGTAGATCACAAGACCAAACTGGTTTAGCTCAAGTTGGACCTTTTCAAATACTTCCTTCTTGAACTCCTTTGTTCCTACAAGTAATCAAGAATTGGAATGTGATACAAGCAAAAGCACACAAGATCTACCAGAGAAACCCTAGTACATACCTAACCTAACAAACTTAAAATTTATATATTTAATTTTCAGAAACAGAGTGAATATATTACCTTTAAAGACTTCTTCCATGGTCATGGAGGCAACAAGAACACGAGTCTCTCCTTCGATAACACCCTGAACAAGCTCGTTGACGTGGTTCGAGTGCTTATCATGCTGAGACATAAGCATGGCGTACAACAAGAGAGCGTGAGGGTCATCGACGCGTGGACCGATGGTGAAAACGGCGGGGATGACAAAAGGGAGCTTCTCGGAACTCATGGCCTGGACCTCGAACGTGTAGTTGACCGGAGAAACGTCGAAGACGGTGCAAGACTGCCATGGAAACACCCAAGACTTCTTGGCAAGCTTGATGTCTTGGATACCACCACCGGTGATGGCAAGATACTCCGATGCTCTAGCAACTTTGTAACCCATTCTTTTCTTCTCTTTGGAACGTTTGGTCTTTTTTTTTGTTTCTTGAGATGTACGCTTTGACTTATATAACTCCTCAAAACGCGTATTTAGGAAAATCAGAGGAAAATTAACAAATATAATTTTCAACTTCCTTTATGAGAATCTTGCCTGTTCGATTTGGTGATCTACACGATTTTTCAAAAAACAATTGTCAACGTCTACTAAATCAATTCTTGTGTATCAAATTAATGGTATATTTATATAAAAGATTTTTAATGTTAAAACCCCTCAACTAAGTTTGTTTTGGGTAAAAACCTCCAAACTAAGTTTGTTTTGGGTAAAAAACCTCAAACTAAGTATGTTTTGGGTAAAAACGCCCAAACTAAGTATTTAACGAAAAAACTCTCAAACTAACTTTATTTAATGAATTAAACCATAGCAGGTCATAGTTACCATTACTACCCGTAAATCTTTGGTTTATGGGTTTCTACATTAAGTAAACATAATTGAGGGGTTTTACCATTAAAAATAAAAAAAATTAAAAAAAATCAAAATCTTATAATATTATCTAAAAATTAGTAACTTAAAATTTCAAAATTAGCATTTTTAATTTTTTTTTTGTAAATATATGAGTTTGATGTGTTTTTAACATCAACATTATATATGTATAAATTAAAAATGTAAAAACCCAGAAAATATAAAAATTATCTAAAGATTTATTATTACATTTTTAATAGATAAGATATAATTTTTATTATATTTTCTTTTTTTTACATTTTTAATCTTGTAGTAATTTTATTACAGGCAAATCTTTAGATAATTTTATTATATTTTATGGGTTTTTACATTTTTAATTTATACATATATAATGTTGATTTAAAAAACACATCAAACTCTTATATTAACAAAAAAATGCTGATTTTGAAAATTTAATTTACTAATTTTTAGATAATATTATAAAATTTTGAACTTTTTTTTACTTTTTAGGTTTTTAATGGAAAATCCTTCAACTATGTTTACCTAATGTAGAAATCCGTAAACTAAAGATTTACCGGTGGTAATGGCAATTATGATCTGCTAGAGTTTAATTCATTAAATAAAGTTAGTTTGAGGGTTTTTACCCAAAATAAACTTAGTTGACGGGTTTTAACGTTAAAAATCCTTATATAAAGAGTATTATTCGATTTTCAATTGGTATCTTCTTCGAAATTGCTTTAATTTTATTTAGTTGACGATGGCAAAAAAAAATCATGTTAATATATACATACATTTACTTTGGATATTAATTAGCTACTATGTTTTATATGATAGATTTGTAATGGGGTTTAATGCTTATCTTTCACTTATCTGTATAAAACTAAGTAATATGTAAGATATATTATGGTGGATGGATATAACACGTGGATTTTGAAAAAAATTCAAAAATATGAAAATACTGTTTTAAATCAGAGTTGCATCATTCAATAACATATGATGAAAGTCAAAGAGGTTTAAAACTTTTGTTGTCTCCGTTTCTCTAGAAAGTATCGATTTTATAGTGGTTTGTCCACCAATTTAAAGAGTATTATGAAGTTTTACTAAATTAATTGACAAAAAATTAAAACGATGTTCATATACCATGAAAGAGAGTTTAATATACATTAATACAAATGTATAATTTGTTTATAAATTTTAAAACAACACTAAAGATCATAGGCTTCAGTATATAGAACATTTACCGAAAAACTCAATATTTTCGTAGGGTTAACACATAGATTTTGAGAAAAATTCAAAAATATGAAAATACTATTTTAATGCATAGTTGCATCAATCACTAACATATGATGAAGTTAAAAGAGGTTTGGAACCTTTGTTGTCTCCGTTTTACTAAATTAATTGACAAAAAAATAAAACGATTCTCATGTACCATGAAAGAGAGTTTAATATATACTAATACAAATGTAGAATGTGTTTATAAATTTTAAAACAACACTAAAGATCATAGGCTTCGGTATATAGAGCATTTACCGAAAAATTCAATATTTTCGTATGGGTTAACACATAGATTTTGAGAAAAATTCAAAAATGTGAAAATACTGTTTTAATACATAGTTATATCTTCACTAACATATGATGATGGTCAAAGATGTTTGAAACTTTTGTTGTCTCCGTTTCTCTAGAAAATAGCAATTTTATAGTGGTTAGTCCACCAATTTAGGGAGTATTATGAAGTTTTACTAAATTAATTAACAAAAAAATTAGAACGATGCCCATGTACCATGAAAGGGAGTTCAATATACATTTATACAAATGTAGAATGTGTTTAGAAATTCTAAAACAATACTAAACAAATAGGTTTTGAGAAAAATTCAAAAATATGAAAATACTGTTTTAATGCATAGTTGCATCATTCGCTAACATATTATGAAGGTCAAAGAGGTTTGGAACTTTTGTTGTCTCCGTTTTTCTAGAAAATAGCGACTTTATAGTGGTTTGTCTACCAATTTTAGGGAGTATTATGAAGTTTTACTAAATTAATTGACAAAAAATTAAAACGATGCACATGTACTATGAAATAGAGTTTAATATAAATTAATACAACTGTGGAATGTGTTTAGAAATTATAAAACAACACTAAAGATCATATGCTTCAGTATATAGACAATTTACCGAAAAACAATATTTTCGTAGGGGTTAACACATAAATTTTGAGAAAAATTCAAAAATATGAAAATACTGTTTAATGCATAGTTGCATCCAGCACTAACATATGATAAATGTGAAAGAGGTTTGGAACTTTTGTTGTCTTCGTTTCTCTAGAAAATAGAGATTTTATAGTGGTTAGTCCACCAATTTGGGGAGTTCTATGAAGTTTTACTAAGTTAATTGACAAAAAATTAAAACGATTCTCATGTACAATGAAAGAGAATTTAATATACACTAATACAAATATAGAATGTGTTTAGAAATTATAAAACAACACTAAATATCATAGGCTTCAGTATATAGAGCATTTACCGAAAAATTCAATATTTTCGTAGGCGTTAGTTAAGATATAGATTTTGAGAAAAATTCAAAAATATAAAATACTATTTTAATGCATAGTTGCATCCCTCACTAACATGTGATGAAGGTCAAAGAGGTTTGAAACTTTTGTTGTGTCCGTTTCTCTAGAAAATAGCGATTTTAAAGTGGTTAGTCCACCAATTTAGGGAGTACTATGAAATTTTAATAATTAATTGACAAAAAATTAAGACGGTGGACATGTACCACGAAAATGAGTTTAATATACAATAATACAAATGTAGAATGTGTTTTGAAATTTTAAAACAACACTAATGATCATAGGCTTCAGTATATAGAACATTTATCGAAAATTCAATATTTTCGTAGGGAGTATTATGAAGTTTTACAAAATTAATTGACAAAAATTAAAACAATTCCCATGTACCATGAAAGAGTGTTTAATATACATTAATACAAATATTGAAGGTGTTTAGAAATTTTAAAACAACACTAAAGATCATAGGCTTCAGTATATAGAGTATTTACCAAAAAAATAAATATTTTCGTAAGGGTTGTTAACACATAGATTTTGAAAAAAAATTAAAAATATGAAATTACTGTTTTAATGCATAGTTGCATCCTTCACCAACAAACGATGAAGTTCAAAGAGGTTTGGAACTTTAGTTTTCTCCGTTTCTCTAGAAAATAGCGATTTTATAGTGGTTAGTCCAACAATGAAGTATTATGAAGTTTTACTAAATTAATTGACAAACAAATTAAAACGATGCCCATGTACCATGAAATAGAGTTTAATATACATTAATACAAGTGTAGAATGTGTTTAGAAATTTTAAAACAACATTAAAGATCATATGCATCAGCATATAGAGCATAACCGAAAAATTCAATATTTTCGTAGGGGTAGTAACACATAAATTTTTTAAAAAATTCAAAAAATTAAAATACTGTTTTAATGCATAGTTGCATTTTTCACTAACATATGATGAAGGTCAAAGAGGTTTGGAATTTTTGTTGTCTCCGATTTTTTAGAAAATAGCGTTTTGATAGTGGTTAGTCCACCAATTTAGGGAGTAGTATGAAATTTAATTAAATTAATTGAAAAAATTAAAAAGATGCCCATGTACCATGAAATAGAGTTTAATATACATTAGTATAAATATAAAATGTGTTTAGATATTTTAAAACAACACTAAAGATCATTGGCTTCTGTATATAGAACATTTACCGAAAATTCAATATTTTCGTAGGGAGTATTATGAAGTTTTACTAAATTAATTGACAAAAATTAAAACGATTCCCATGTATCATGAAAAAGTGTTTAATATACATTAATACAAATGTAGAATGTGTTTAGAAATTCTTAAATAACACGAAACACATAGATTTTGAAAAAAATTCAAAAATATGAAAACACTGTTTTAATGCATAATTGCATTCTTCACTAACATACGATGAAGGTCAAAGAGGATTAAAACTTTAGTTGTCTCCGTTTCTTTAGAAAATAGCTATTTTATAGTGGTTTGTCCACCAATTTAGGGAGTATTATGAAATTTTAATAACTTAATTGACAAAAAATTAAAAAAATGCTCATTTACCATGAAAGAGAGCTTAATATACATTAATACAAATTTAGAATGTGTTTAGAAATTTTAAACAACACTAAAGATCATAGGCTTTATTATATAGAGTATTTACCGAAAAATTTAATATTTTTGTAAGGGTTAAACACATAGATTTTGAGAAAAATTCAAAAATATGAAAATACTGTTTTAATGCATAGTTTCATCATTCACTAACATATGATGAATGTCAAAGAAGTTTGGAACTTTTGTTGTCTCTGTTTCTCTAAAAAAATAGCGATTTTATAGTAGTTAGTCAACCAATTTAGGGAGTATTATGAAGTTTTACTAAATTAATTGATAAAAAAATAGAACGATGCCCATATACCATGAAAGAGAGTTTAGTATACATTAATACAAATGTAGAACGTGTTTAGAAATTTTAAAACAACACTAAAGATCATAGGCTTCAGTATATAGAACATTTACCGAAAAATTCTATATTTTCGTATGGGTTAGTTAACAGATAGATTTTTAGAAAAATTCAAAAAATGAAAATACTGTTTTAATGCACAGTTGAATCATTTACTAACATACGATGAAGTTAAAAGAGGTTTGGAACTTTTGTTGTGTCCGTTTCTCTAGAAAATAGCGATTTTATAGTGGTTAGTCCACCAATTTAGGGAGTATTATGAAGTTTTACTAAATTAATTGACAAAAAATTAAAACGATGCCCATGTACCATGAAATAGAGTTTAATATAAATTAATACAAATGTAGAATGTGGTTAGAAATTATAAAACAACACTAAAGATCATAGGCTTCAGTATATAGACAATTTACCGAAAAAACAATATTTTCGTAGGGGTTACCGCATAAATTTTGAGATAAATTCAAAAATATGAAAATGCTGTTTCAATACATATTTGCATCGTTCACTAATATATGATGAAGGTCAAAAGGGGTTTGGAACTTTTGTTGTTTTCGTTTCTCTAGAAAATAGAGATTTTATTGTGGTTAGTCCATCAATTTAGGAAATATTATGAACTTTTACTAAATTAATTGACAAAAAATTAAAACGATGCNTATTAAGTTGATTTTTTGAATAACATAAAACAGTCTCTTTCTTATAGTTCGACTTGGTTCCATAATCTTTGGAACGCCCACGTGATGCCATGTACTTTTTTTTCTTTTTTCTTTTCTATTTTCTGTTTTTTCTTAGAATTTCTTCTTGTAGTCTTGCTTCTTCTCCTTTTGCCACCACCGAGATCGCTTAGACCAGAGACGGAGGTCCGTAGCGTCCATTAGGATATACACCATAACATACACTTAAGCGTACACTGGAGCACGAAGGCATACAACAGGCGTACACATGGTGTACTGGGTCCAACACCGTAGCGTACAACGTGATTACTCCACCAATTTAAGAAGTATTACGAAGTTTTACTAAATTAAACGACAAAAAATTAAAACAATTTTCATGTACCATGAAAGAGACTAATATACATTAATACAAATGTAGAATGTGTAAAACAACACTAGAAATCATAGGTTTCAGTATATAGAGCATTTACCGGAAAATTCAATATTTTCGTAAGGTTTAACACATAGATTTTGAGAAAAATTCAAAAAATATGAAAATACTGTTTTAATGCATAATTGCATCCTTCACTAACGTATGATGAAGGTCAAAGAAGTTTAGAACCTTTGTTGTCTCCGTTTCTATAGAGAATAACAATTTTATAGTGGTTAGTTCACCAATTTAGAGAGTATTATGAAGTTTTACTAATTTAATTGATAAAAAAATTAAAACGATGCTCATGTATCATGAAAGAGAGTTTAATATACATTAATAAAAATGTAGTATGGGTTTAGAAATTTTAAAACAACACTAAAGATCATAGGCTTCAGTACATAGAACATTTACCGAAAATATCTAAATGTACGTAGGGGTTAACACATAGATTTTGAGAAAAATTCAAAAATATGAAAATACTGTTTTAATGCATAGTTGCATCTTTCACTAACAGATGGTGAATGTCAAAGAGGTTGTCTCCGTTTCTCTAGAAAATAACGATTTTATAGTGGTTAGTCCACCAATTTACGGAGTATTATGAAGTTTTACTAAATTAATTGACAAAAAATTAAAACGATGCCCATGTATCATGAAAGAGAGTTTAATATACATTGATACAAATGTAGTAAGTGTTTAGAAATTTTAAAACAAAACTAAAGATCATAGGCTTCAGTACATAGAGCATTTACCAAAAAAATCTATATTTTCGTAGGGGCTAATACATAGATTTTGAGAAAAATTCAAAAATATGAAAATACTGTTTAATGCATAGTTGCATCCTTCACAAACATATGATGAAGGTCAAAGAGGTTTGGAACCTTTGTTGTCTCCGTTTCTATAGAGAATATCAATTTTATAGTGGTTAGTCCACCAATTTAGGGAGTAATGTGAAGTTTTGCTAAATTAATTGACAAAAACTTAAAAAGATGCTCATTTACCATGAAAGACAGTTTAATATAAATTAATACAAATATAGAATCTGTTTAGAAATTTTAAAACAACACTAAAGATCATAGGCTTCAGTATATAAAACATTTACCGAAAACTCAATATTTTCGTAAGGGTTAACAAATAAATATAGAGAAAAAATCAAAATATGAAAATTCTGTTTTAATGCATAGTTGCATCTTTCACTAACATATGATGAAAGTAAAAGATGTTTGGAAGTTTTGTTGTCTCCGTTTCTCTAGAAAATAGCGATTTTATAGTGGTTAGTACACCAATTTAGGGAGTATTATGAAGTTCTACTAAATTAATTCNCAAAAAAATAAAAAAAAGATTTTCATGTACAATGAAAGAGAGTTTAATATACATTAATACAAATGTAGAATGTTTTAGAATTTTAAAAACAATACTAAAGATCATAGGCTTTAGTATATAGAACATTTACCGGAAAACTCAATATTTTCGGAGAAGTTAACACATATATTTTGAGTAAAATTCAAAAATATGAAAATATTGTTTTAATGCATAGTTGCATCTTTCACTAACATATGATGAATGTCAAAGAGGTTTGGAACTTTTGTTGTCTTCGTTTCTCTATAAAATAGTGATTTTATAGTGGTTAGTCCACCAATTTAAGGAGTATTATAAAGTTTTACTAAATTAAAAGACAAAAAATTAAAACTATGCTCATGTACAATGAAAGAGAGTTTAATATAAATTAATATAAATGTAGAATGTGTTTAAAAATTTTAAAACAACACTAAAGATCCTAGGCTTCAGTATATAAAACATTTACCGAAAAATTCAATATTTTCGTAGGGGTTAACACATAGATTTTGAAAAAAATTCAAAAATATGAAAATACTGTTTTAATGCATAGTTGCATCATTCACTAACATATGATGAATGTCAAAGAGGTTTGGAACTTCTGTTGTTTCCGTTTCTCTAGAAAATAACGATTTTATAGTGGTTAGTCCACGAATTTAGTTAGTATTATGAAGTGTTACTAAATTAATTGACAAAAAAATGAAACGATGCCCATGTTCAATGAAAGAGAGTTTAATATACATTAATACAAATGTAGAATGTGTTAAAAAAATTAAAACAACACTAAAGATTATAGGCTTCAGTATATAGAACATTTACCGAAAAACTCAATATTTTCGTAGGGGTTTACACATATATTTTGAGCAAAATTCAAAAATATGAAAATATTGTTTTAATGCATAGTTGCATCTTTCACTAAGATATGATGAATGTCAAAGAGGTTTGTAACTTTTGTTGTCTTCGTTTTTCTATAAAAACATATATTTTGAGCAAAATTCAAAAATATGAAAATATTGTTTTAATGCATAGTTGCATCTTTCACTAACATATGATGAATGTCAAAGAGGTTTGTAACTTTTGTTGTCTTCGTTTTTCTATAAAATAGCAATTTTATAGTGGTTAGTCCACCAATTTAGGGAGTATTATGAAGTTTTACTAAATTAATTGACAAAAAATTAAAACGATGCCCATATACAATTAAAGAAAGTTTAATATGCATTAATACGAATGTAGAATGTGTTTGATATTTTAAAACAACACTAAAAAATTCAATATTTTCGTTGGGGTTAACACAGATTTTGAAAAAAAATCAAAAATATGAAAATATTGTTTTAATGCATAGTTGCATCCTTCACCAACATATGATAAACGTCAATGAGGTTTGGAACTTTTGTTCTCTCCGTTTCTCTAGAAAATAGCGATTTTATAGTGTTTAGACCACCAATTAATGGAGTATTATGAAGTTTACTAAATTAAATGACAAAAAATCAAAACGATGCCCATGTACGATGAAAGATAGTTTAATATATATTAATACAAATGTAGAATGTGTTTAGAAATTTTAAAACAACACTAAAGATCATCGGCTTCAGTATATAGAACATTTATCGAAATACTCAATATTTTCGTAGGGGTTGTTAACACATAGATTTAGAGAAAAATTCAAAAATATGAAAATACTGTTTTAGTGCATAGTTGCATCCTTCACTAGCATATTATGAATGTCAAAGAGGTTTGAAACTTTTGTTGTCTCCGTTTCTCTAGAAAATAGCTATTTTATAGTGGTTAGTTCACAAATTTAGGAAGTATTATGAAGTTTTACTAAATTAATTGACAAAAAATTAAAACGATGCCCATATACCATGAAAGAGAGTTCAATATACATTAATACAAATGTTGAATGTTTTAGAAATTTTAAAACAACACTAAAGATCATAGGCTTCAGTATATAAAAAATTTACCGGAAAACTCAATATTTTCGTAGGAGTTAACACATATATTTTGAGAAAAATTCAAAAATATAAAAAATATTGTTTTAATGCATAGTTGCATATTTCACTAACATATGATGAATGTCAAATAGGTTTGAAACTTTTGTTGTTTTCGTTTCTCTATAAAATAGAGATTTTATAGTGGTTAGTCCACCAATTTAGAGAGTATTATAAAGTTCTATGTCCATGTACAATGAAAGAGAGTTTATTATACATTAATACAAATGTAGAATAAAGATCATTGGCTTCAGTATATAAAATATTTACCGAAAAATTCAATATTTTCGTAGGAGTTTACTATATTTAAAATAATTTTAAATTCTTTCGCAAATTTAATATTAAATCAATGATAGTTAAAATATGTTAACAGTAAATTATTTATGAGAATTAAGCCCAACTACATCACATACCTTAGTTTTTTTTTTACAGGGCGGCTTTAAAAAAGGACCAGGTTCTTATAGTTTCTCTATGGCTACATGACAGTACGTAATACGTTGTGTAGAACCTTAAATTAAATATAAAAGTCCCAATGGCTCAAGATCTTCCAAGTTGATAAAAATACACCTGCACAACACATTCACAAAATATGCAAATACTAAATTTTTTTTGTAACACATGCAAATACTAATTATTAATAAAGAAAATAGGTGTGAAAGAGATCGGGAAGTGTGGGGGTACAAAAAATGTGAGGATGCTTGTGACAAACTCTAGTGAGAGAGTAGTGAGAAGAGGTCCTTACTCTATTTCATGTTTACTGTTGTGAAATTGTAACACTTCACCTTCTCGCTACCCTTGTCGTTTATGTTTGCTTCCCCTTTCAATCCAACTTTAACCATGTTATTCAAACCATATGCGCACACCATACATCTCATACTTAACCATATATTNTGGTTTGTCCACCAATTTAGGGAGTATTATGAAATTTTAATAACTTAATTGACAAAAAATAAAAACAATGCTCATTTACCATGAAAGAGAGTTTAATATACATTAATACAAATTTAGAATGTGTTTAGAAATTTTAAACAACACTAAAGATCATAGGCTTTATTATATAGAGCATTTACCGAAAAATTTAATATTTTTGTAAGGGTTAAACACATATATTTTGAGAAAAATTCAAAAATATGAAAATATTGTTTTAATGCATAGTTTAATCCTTCACTAACATATGATGAATGTCAAAGTGGTTTGGAACTTTTATTGTCTCTGTTCCTCTAAAAAATAGCGATTTTATAGTAGTTAGTCAACCAATTTTGGGAGTATTATGAAGTTTTACTAAATTAATTGATAAAAAAAAAATAGAACGATACCCATGTACCATGAAAGAGAGTTTAATATACATTAATACAAATGTAGAACGTGTTTAGAAATTTTAAAACAACACTAAAGATCATAGGCTTCAATATATAGAAAATTTACCAAACAATTCAATATTTTCATAGGGGGTTGTTAACACATAGATTTTGAAAAAAATTTAAAAAATATAAAAATAATGTTTTAATGCATATTTGCATCATTCACTAACAAATGATGAAGTTCAAAGAGGTTGGAAACTTTTGTTGTCTCTGTTTCTCTAGAAAAAAACGATTTTAAAGTGGTTAGTCCACCAATTTAGGGTGTATTACGAAGTTTTACTAAATTAAGTGAAAACAAATTAAAGCGATGTCCATTTACCTTGAAAGAGAGTTTAATATTCATTAATATAAATGTAAATTGTATTTAGAAATTTTAAAGCTACACTAAAGTTCATAGGATTCTGTATATAGAACATTTACCGAGAAACTCAATATTTCCGTGGGGGTTGTTAACAAATAGATTTTGAGAAAAATTCAAAAATATGAAAATATTGTTTAAAAGCATAGTTGCTTCCTTCACTAACATATGATGAAGGCCAAAGAGGTTTGGAACTTTTGTTGTCTCCGTTTCTTTTGAAAATAGAGATTTTATGAAGTTTTATGAAGTTTTACTAAATTAATTGACAAAAAATTAAAACGATCTTCATGTACCTTGAAAGAGAGTTTAATATACACTAATACAAATGTATAGTGTGTTTAGAAAATATAAAACAACACTAAAGATCATAGGCTTCAGTATATAGAGCATTTACCAAAAAAATCAATATTTTCGTAGGGGTTAACACATAGATTTTGAGAAAAATTCAAAAATATGAAAATAATGTTTTAATGCATAGTTGCATCATTCACTAACATATGGTGACGTTCAAAGTGTTTTGGAACTTTTGTTGTCTCCGTTTCTCTAGAAAGTAGCAATTTTATAGTGGTTAGTCCACCAATTTAGGGAGTATTTTGAAGTTTTACTAAATTAATTGACAAAAATTTAAACGATTCCCATGTACCATGAAAGTGAGTTTAATATACATTAATACAAAAGTAGAATGTGTTTTAAAAATTTTAAAACAACACTAAACACATAGATTTTGAGAAAATTTCAAAAATATGAAAATACTGCTTTAATGCATAGTTGCATCATTCATTAACTTATGATGAAGGTAAAAGAGGTTTGGAACTTTTGTTGTTTTCGTTTCTCTAGAAAATATATATTTTATAGTGGTTAGTCCACCAATTTAGGGAGTCTTATGAAGTTTTACAAAATTAAATGATAAAAAAATTTAAACGATTCTCATGTACCATGAAAGAAAGTTTAATATACATTAATACAAATGTAGAATTTGTTTAGAAGTTTTAAAGCAACACTAAAGATCATAGGCTTCACTATATAGAGCATTTACCCAAAAATTCAATATTTTCGTAGGGGGTTGGTTAACGCATAGATTTTGAGAAAAATTCAAAAATATGAAAATATTGTTTTAATGCATAGTTGCATCTTTCACTAACATATGATGAATGTCAAAGAGGTTAGGAACTTTTGTTGTCTTCGTTTCTCTATAAAATAGCGATTTTATAGTGGTTAGTCCACCAATTTAGGGAGTATTATAAAGTTTTACTAAATTAAAAGACAAAAAATTAAAACTATGCCCATGTACAATGAAAGAGAGTTTATTATAAATTAATACAAATGTATAATGTGTTTAAAATTTTACAACAACACTAAAGATCAGAGGCTTCAGTATATAGAACATTTACCGAAAAACTCAATATTTTTGTAGGGTAACACATAGATTTAGAGAAAAATTCAAAAATATGAAAATATTGTTTTATTGCATATTTGCATCTTTCACTAACATATGATGAATGTAAAGGAGGTTTGGAACTTTTGTTGTCTCCGTTTTTCTAGAAAATAACGATTTTATAGTGGTTAGTCCACAAATTTAGGGAGTACTATGAAGTTTTACTAAATTAATTGACAAAAAACTCAAACGATGCCCATGTACCATGACAGAGAGTTAAATATACATTAATACAAATGTAGAATGTTTTAGAAATTTTAAAACAACACTAAAGATCATAGGCTTCAGTTTATAGAATATTTACCGGAAAACTCAATATTTTCGTGGGGGTTAACACATAGATTTTGAAAAAAATTCAAAAATATGAAAATACTGTTTTAATGCATAGTTGCATCATTCACTAACATATGATGAATGTCAAAGGGGTTTGGAACTTTTGTTGTCTCCGTTTCTCTAGAAAATAGCGATTTTATAGTGGTTAGTACACCAATTTAAGGAGTATTATAAAGTCTTAATAAATTGAAAGACAAAAAATTAAAACTAAGCCTATGTACAATGAAAGAGGGTTTATTATACATTAATACAAATGTAGAATGTGTTTAAGTTTTTTTAAACAACACTAAAGGTTATAGGCTCCAGTATATAAAACATTTACCGAAAAATTCAATATTTTCGTAGGGGGTTAACACATAGATTTTGAAAAAAATTCAAAAATATGAAAATACTATTTTAATGCATAGTTGAATCATTCACTAACATATGATGAATGTCAAAGAGGTTTGGAACTTTTGTTGTTTCCGTTTCTCAAGAAAATAGCGATTTTATAGTGGTTAGTCCAAAAATTTAGTTAGTATTATGAAGTATTACTAAATTAATTGACAAAAAATGAAACGATGCCCATGTTCAATGAAAGAGAGTTTAATATATATTAATACAAATGTAGAATGTGTTAAAAATTTTAAAACAACACTAAAGATCATAGGCTTCAGTATATAGAACATTTACCGGAAAACTCAATATTTTCGTAGGGTTAACACATAGATTTAGAGAAAAATTCAAAAAATGAAAATATGTTTTAATGCATAGTTGTATCCTTCACTAACATATGATGAATGTCAAAGATGTTTAGAACTTTTGTTGTTTCCGTTTCTCCAGAAAACAACGATTTTATAGTGGTTAGTCCACAAATTTAGGGAGTACTATGAAGTTTTACTATATTAATTGACAAAAAATTAAAACGATGCCCATGTACCATGAAAGAGAGTTAAATATACATTAATACAAATGTAGAATATTTCAGAAATTTTAAAACAACACTAAAGATCATAGGCTGTAGTATATAGAACATTTACTGGAAAACTCAATATTTTCGTAGGAATTAACACATATATTTTTTAAAAAATTAAAAAATATGGAAAATATTGTTTTAATGCATAGTTGCATCTTTAGCTAACATATGATGAATGTCAAAGAGGTTTGGAACTTTTGTTGTCTTTGTTTCTCTATAAAATAGCGATTTTATATTGGTTAGTCCACCAATTTAGGGAGTATTATAAAGTTTTACTAAATTAAAAGACAAAAAATTAAAACTATGCCCATGTACAATGAAAGAGAGTTTATTATAAATTAATACAAATGTATAATGTGTTTAAAATTTTTACAACAACACTAAAGATCAGAGGCTTCAGTATATAGAACATTTACCGAAATACTCAATATTTTCACAAGGGTTAACACATAGATTGAGAGAAAAATTCAAAAATATGAAAATACTGTTTTAATGCATAGTTGCATCCTTCACTAACATATGATGAACGTCAAAGAGGTTTGGAACTTTTGTTGTCTTCGTTTCTCTATAAAATAGCGATTTTATATTAGTTAGTCCACAAATTTAGGGAATATTATGAAGTTTTACTATATTAATTGACAAAAAATTAAAACGATGTGTATGTACCATGAAAGAGAGATTAATATACATTAATACAAAATTAGAATGTTTTAGAAATTTTAAAACAATACTAAAGATCATAGGCTTCAGTATATAGAACATTTACCGGAAAACTCAATATTTTCGTAAGAGTTAGCACATATATTTTGAGAAAAATTGAAAAATATGAAAATACTGTTTTAATGCATAGTTGCATATTTCACTAACATATGATGAATTTCAAAGAGGTTTGGAACTTTTGTTGTCTTCATTTCTCTATAAAATAACGATTTTATAGTGGTTAGTCCACTAATTTAGGGATTATTATGAAGTGTTACTAATTTAATTGACAAAAAAATTAAAACGATGCCCATGTACCATAAAAGAGAGTTTAATATACATTAATACATATATAGAATGTTTTAGAAATTTTAAAAAAACACTAATGATCATAGGCTTCAGTATATAGAACATTTACCGGAAAACTCAATATTTTCGTAGGGTTAACACATTGATTTAGAGAAAAATTCAAAAATATGAAAATACTGTTTTAATGTATAGTTACATCTTTCACTAACATATGATGAATGTCAAAGAGGTTTGGAACTTTTGTTGTCCCCGTTTCTCTAAAAAATAGCGATTTCATAGTGGTTAGTCCACAAATTTAGGGAGTACTATGAAGTTTTACTAAATTAATTGACAAAAAATTAGAACGATGCCCATGTACCATGAAAGAGAGATTAATATACATTAATGCAAAATTAGAATGTTTTGAAATTTTAAAACAACACTAAAGATCATAGCCTTTAGTATATAGAACATTTACCAGAAAACTCAATATTTTCGTAGGAGTTAACACATATATTTTGAGAAAAATTCAAAAATATGAAAATACTGTTTTAATGCATAGTTGCATCTTTCACTAACATATGATGAATGTCAAAGAGGTTTGAAACTTTTGTTGTCTTCGTTTATATATAAAATAGCGATTTTATAGTGGTTAGTCCACCAATTTATGAAGTATTATGAAGTGTTACTAAATTTATTGACAAAAAATTAAAAAGATGCCCATGTACCATGAAAAAGAGTTTAATATACATTAATACATATGTAGAATGTTTTAGAAATTTTAAAACAACACTAATGATCATAGGCTTCAGTATATAGAACATTTACTGGAAAACTCAATATTTTCGTAGGGTTAACACATTGATTTAGAGAAAAATTCAAAAATATGAAAATACTGTTTTAATGCATAGTTGCATCCTTCACTAACATATGATGAATTTCAAAGAGGTTTGGAACTTTTGTTGTCTTCGTTTCTCTATAAAATAACGATTTTAAAGTGGTTAGTCCACCAATTTAGGGATTATTATGAAGTGTTACTAATTTAATTGACAAAAAAATTAAAACGATGCTCATGTACCATGAAAGAGAGTTTAATATATATTAATACATATATAGAATGTTTTAGAAATTTTAAAACAACACTAATGATCATAGGCTTCAGTATATAGAACATTTACCGGAAAACTCAATATTTTCGTAGGGTTAACACATTGATTTAGAGAAAAATTCAAAAATATGAAAATACTGTTTTAATGCATAGTTGCATCCTTCACTAACATATGATGAATGTCAAAGAGGTTTGGAACTTTTGTTGTCCNTCTCTCTCTCCTCTAAGGCATGCGGCCGCCTCTCTCTCCTCTCTCTAGGGTTTCGGCTATGTCTCTTTCTTCTAGGGTTTGGGCCGGTTATGGACATTCATCACTTGATTTATAACACTCCCCCTTGGATGCCATAACCATACATGATTGTAATACGCTTCACGTTGCCTCATTAAAACATTATCAGGAAAATACAGTGGGACAAAACCATGATGAAGGAAAAAGAGTACAACACGTACTACTCCCCCTGATGTGAACCTCAGTGGAAGTTCTTTAGTCTACGCATCTGATGCGTGATCTTCCTGAACGTGCAGGTGGGAAGTAAACAAATCGGTCAAGTTATTACTGAACCGTAATTGGACCACTTCGACCTCTTCGGCATTTTCTCATGTCTTTTGACATCGTGTGTCTTAGTAAAGTAGATGTGCTGAGCAATGCGGATTGCATTGTACTCGAAGATCACTGTCGGTTTTTTGCAAATCGTGTGTATATGGACAATATTCCGAGCGTGGTTCCATGAATTAATAATCTCAGGTTGTAAACCTATGATCCGGTGTATCTTCTACATGGATGTGTACCAATATCTTGAGTAAAATATACGACATAAAATGTCGAGGTTGGAACTTTGACCATGGAACAAACCGTCCTCTACTCCTTCATTGTCAAGGCAAGTTCCACTTGCTTACATATAATAAAAGGGTCCACCACGTAGAACAGTCTTGTCTACGAACGCGACTTGTTTGTGCATATTCGTATATATTGATAAAATCTATATGATTAGAAAATGCATTAACAAAAAATGGACTTAAAGGACTTATTCCTAAAAAATCATGTTACATTTAATATCTAATCTTATTATTTAAATTTTGGGCCTATCAGAATATCAGAAATTTTTATTGAACTATCAATAATTAGATTTAAACAATAGATGATTCATTGGATTTATAGATAATATATATTAAATAGATATAATTTAATGTTGTAATGCTATACCTCTATATGCTAAATATTTAAATATTTGTCGATGTTAACTTTTAAAATTATAAAGATTTTTTTTTAAATAACAAAAATCATATTATTTAACAATGATTAATCTTTACTACTCTAAACCAATGAAAACAAATTTTAAACTATATAGTTTATTTTAAAAATTAAACAAAAACTAAATGTTTAAACTATATAGTTTATTTACTCGATAATATAAATCTATGAAGCGAAAAGTTTAATTTTTTATAAACTTTCTAAATTTGTGAAATGTTACAATATCTTTGAATATAACAATACAACAATATTTTACTAATCTTTATATATATAGTTACGATTTTAATAATGAAATAATAATCCAAAATATATATATATATAGAATAAGCAGTGTCGTCTTAAAAAATTTAATGACCTAAGGTGAAATATAAAAGAAAGACCTTTTTATAAGTTTTTTCTAAACTTTAATTTATTCCATTTCCATGAACTAAATAAAAAATTGTGGTATCCAAAGAAAATAAAAATAAAAATGTGTTTTTGTGTATAAATTAGATTTTTGTTAATAGAAAAATTGAGAATGGTGTAAGTTAATTTTTTGTTCTTATTGTATTTAAATTATATTTATTTAATTATACATGTTTTTTATTATAATTTCACCAACTAATTGATATTTAATAAACAAAAATAGACCTTCTTAATTAGTAAAATAACATAAAAAATTTTTTGGACCTCTGGACCCATGGCAATTGTCCATGTTGCCATGGGTTAGAGCCGGCTCTGAGAAGAAAATACAAATACATGTGAAAGTTTGAAACAATCTATTCAATGAAAAAATATACAGTAAACTTATTATGTTTTAAAAATTGATAGACACATATATATATTATAATATATATCAATTTAGAATTGAAAACAAAATATTTATATAAAAATAAATGAAAACAAAAATCTGCGCGGTTGCGCGGATCAAGATCTAGTTATTCAGTTCCTTCTCTTNATAAAAAATTTTTTGGACCTCTGGACCCATGGCAATTGTCCATGTTGCCATGGGTTAGAGCCGGCTCTGAGAAGAAAATACAAATACATGTGAAAGTTTGAAACAATCTATTCAATGAAAAAATATACAGTAAACTTATTATGTTTTAAAAATTGATAGACACATATATATATTATAATATATATCAATTTAGAATTGAAAACAAAATATTTATATAAAAATAAATGAAAACAAAAATCTGCGCGGTTGCGCGGATCAAGATCTAGTTATTCAGTTCCTTCTCTTACCTCTTGGGGAAGCAGGGGAAGTTTTGTGATATTGAAGTCATCGTATAACATATAAAACTGGTCAAGGTACTTCTGCTGCATTCGCATCCTTGCTCTAAGAACCTTGGATTCCACATCTAGTAGGCAAGTTAGATAATAATAATAATAATAATAATAATAATAGACAAAAAACCAACGACAAGATAAGTGGGAAAAATCTGCAAAGAAAGAGTGACCAACCACCACCTTCATCGTCATATAGTACTTGGTTGATGATGATGTTATGCGTGTGGATCTCAAACTTTGCGAGTTCCTGAACTAATTAATCTCTCCGTTTCATAGAGAGACAAGAACTCAGGGATGCAGACACAAACGAACGTTGTCAAATCCTACAAAATTGCAGAATCACAGAATCTTCACCGGTGCAGAAGCATGACAAAAGAAGAAGCAAAAGGTTACGTACCGGGTCTTTAAATTGATGATTAACATGTTGGATGACATCTTTCAAGCCCTCGAGTCTTCCCAGCAGAGCATCCTCGCCAAGCTCATCCTCCATGCCAAACAGACGGCTCATCTGATTCATCAAGCCACCAAAGCGACTCTTCAATTTGGAAAGGCCCTTTTCAAGAGTGGCGGGGAACTGTAAGAGACGGAGAGTGTGACCGGTAGGAGCGGTGTCAAAGACAATAGTTGCATAATCCATTGTTTGGACCAACCTACAAAGAAGAAAAGAATGAGACTTTATAGTAAAATGGGCAGAAGAAGGAAGAGGAGGAGGATACATACTTGAGCAAAACTCATGGCCTCGTCGATTCCAGGGATGGCATTGGCCAAATCAGAGAATAAACTATCCATCCCTTCAGGGCCAGCCAAGTCTTCAGTCTCAACAGTAGGATCGAACTGCATGTCGTCTTCCCCACACCTCCTTTCCCTCCCACGAATACCCATTTTAGAGATTCTTGTTCCAGAATGTTCTTCACTGTTCCCTCCGACGACCCCATTCCCTTTCTTACTTTTGGGAACGGAAGGGGACAGACTTTTCACTTGCTTGCTTTGCCTGTTTGGATTTTGTTTAGCATTGTTTCTCAGGTCGATATAGTAAACAAAACAAACTACTGAATCTTCCATATCTTGTTTTCTTTTAAAACTACTTAATTTGTGTTGCGGATAGCATAATCCTTTTAAGCTACGCACTTATCCCCCTAAGATTATTATATTAGTAGTAAACAGATTATTACAACTAAACCTAAACATTAGTGCTAATATTTGTAAATATAAGTCTAAATAATTTTCTTGTTATTTTTTTTTTGCAAAATTTTTATTGTTCTATAATCAATAAATTATTAGAGCTAAAACTAAATATTAGTTTCTTTTGGTCAAAAATATAAATATAACAAATGAATTTCATTGTAGAAAGTAATATTATCGCCCAATACTATCGGCCATCTAAATAAAAGAGTTTTATAGGGCCAATTATAGATACAAAAAAGAACTAATTGGTCGAATCTCAATGCTTTAAATACTATTCTTTTAGTAGTCGTCTTCTTTTTCTTCGTAACCCGAGAGAGAGCAATGTTGCAGACCATTACAATCTAGGTAAATTAACTCAACCTGATGTCAATTTACATCCTTTTCTTATATATACCTTCGTTTTTTTCTAGAAAAAATTTCGATTTCAATCTCATACCAGAAGCCGGATATGAAGAAGGGATGGATCCAATCAAATGCTTACCTTTCCGCAGAGTGGTTGTTTTCATATTCCACCCTACTGATCAAGAACTACTTCTTGGGTATCTCCAACCCTTTTTAGAAGGAAAACCTTTACTAATGAACAAGATTCATCAGCAGAACGTGTATGGCTTCAACCTAGTTCAATTACCAGGTAGCTATGATTGATTCTTGGCTTGTTCAAAGATTTTTTCATTTGTTTATTAATTTCAAATCGTGTGTTATAGTGAACTTCGAGAAATCAAATGAGAGAGACCTTTTTTTCTTCTCAACTCGTAATAGTGCTGAAAGGGTTTCAAAAACAGTCCAAGGTGGTTTATGGCATGCAAGTACATGACGGAAAGATGTGTTTCTCGGTAAGTTTGTGATAGGCCGAAGCAACATTTCACCTTCTTCAATGGGAAGCTCGTCAACGGCAAGCCACCCAAAGACGGAAAACAACATTTCACCTTCTTCAAGGTTGGGCTGTTTGGTTCCTGGTTTACTAAATCCATATCTCTATTTTTTGTTTCGAATTGCTTCTAGTCTCGGTTTAGATGTTCCTGAACACTAAACTTGATCGGTTTCCGCGTTTATTTTTAATTTCAATTTTAGTGCAATTTGATAAGTTGAATGATAGATAATTTTTTTTATATCGTTGAACGGGTGTCAAGGTCAGTAAATGGTTGATTTTGGCATTCGAAT
Organism: Brassica cretica; assembly: GCA_003260655.2. Taxonomy (NCBI): domain Eukaryota; kingdom Viridiplantae; phylum Streptophyta; class Magnoliopsida; order Brassicales; family Brassicaceae; genus Brassica; species Brassica cretica. The sequence continues at coordinate 131,207 of QGKV02000297.1, forward strand.
TCTTCTAGGAAAAAATGTTTTAGGCCACAAAAAATATTTTACTTTCTATAACGGAAAATTAGTTAAGGGTAAACCTCCAAAAAAGAAAAAACCAATTAGCTAATGGTAGAGTACTTGGTGGTGGATGCAAACCTTAAAAAAATATGAATTTGAATTGTCTTCGTCTGGTTACGTTGATGTCTCATTTTATAAACAAATTTACANTCTTCCGCCTCCATGCAAACGGCGTCGCCAGAATCTGAAATGAGTGTCACCGGAGACAAGCGCACGGTCGCAACAAAGGTGGTCCTCTACCGAGATCTTCCATCGGACATACCAAGATCTCATCAGGACCACCAATTGAAGCTGCACGTGACACCTTCGCCTCAGCCTGACCGCCGCCGCATCGCACCTTCGTCGGAGCATCTCTTTCGACTCGCCGGAGCTCGTAAAATACCGAGCCTCCACTGAAACCACCTCTTCACTACTGCGCTTTCTTCTCACCACGGAGAGCTGCCTCGAACAAATCGAGACCTTAACGATCTGAGCTTTAACCGCAATCACGGAAACCAAACACCACGGACCACCCCGATCTACCATCGGTACCAAACCGAAACCGTAGAAAACCGGATCCAAAATCAGTCCCCAAACCCGAACCCACGACGGAACTACAACACCGAGAGCCGGCGACGTCAAGCTATATAAACTTTGGCGCCCCGGAAACAAAAGCCGGCGAAAGAAGAGCTGAAGAAGTCTCCTCCTCCTGGAAGCAAGGGCCGGCGTCGACGGAGCTAAATGAGCCTCCGTCTCCCGGAAAGTTCCGCAATCTCTCGCTACCTACTATTATGGATTTTACCTTAACCTTATACCCGTTCTGGGACTATATTTATAAAGTAAATATTAAAAAGTACGCTAAGTTTATTTAGTATATATTTTCTTAAACGGGCCATAATGGGTGCCCATATTATAAAACATCCATCACGATGGCCCAAACAAAGGCCGACAGGGTAACCAGCTAATTTGTGGTGTGGTCGTCGTCTATCCACCGGAAGAAGTTGAGTTCTCTTTTCTCCACCAACTCGGCGAATAAGCTCCGCTCACAATCTTCTGGGGGTATTTTCTATGATGGGAGTTTATAGCTGTAACGCAGTGTTGAACACCGTCTTCCCCTTTGTTGGTGGTGGTGGAAGCCACTATAGGCTCTACTTTGGTCCAAAAACCCCATTCTCTGTAGAAGAATCTCGTCGTCGTTGTTTTAGTTGCAAATGTATGATGGCTGGGGAGGTTGTAGACAAGGAAGAAAAGGGCCCTAGAAGATTCAATTGGGTTGGTCTTACAGAAGAACAAGAGGAGGAGGAGGAGGCAATCACTCGGATTCCAGTTAAGATGTCAAAACGCTGTCAAGCGCTTATGAAGCAGATAATATGCTTCGAAAAGGGTAGCAGCTTTAGCGAGATGTTAGGTGCTTGGGTTAGGAGGATGAAACCCATTCGAGCTGACTGGCTTTCCCTTCTTAAAGAGCTCACCAATCTTCACTCTCCCTTTTATATCAAGGTCCTCCTCTCTTGCTGTTGTTGTTATGATGTCTGAATGCAATTTATTTCAATTTTATTCCTTAGTATTATTTTACTCTCTCTCTCTCTCCTCCTTTAGGTGGCTGAATTTGCGCTGCTCGAGGATTCCTTTGAAGCCAACCCCCGCGACTATACCAAGATCATCCATTACTATGGGAAGCTTAACCAAATTCAAGACGCTGAGAACACTCTCGTTTCTATGAAAAACCGAGGCTTTCTCATTGATCAGGTCACCCTAACTGCCATGGTTCAGTCGTACAGCAAGGCAGGCTTTCACCGCTTGGCTGAAGAAACTTTCAACGATATCAAACTGCTCGGGGAACCACTTGACTATCGATCCTATGGTTCCATGATTATGGCCTACATCAGAGCTGGCACTCCGGAGAAAGGAGAGGCTTTGCTCAGAGAAATGGACTCCCATGATCTCTGTGCCGGGAGAGAGGTTTACAAGGCCTTGTTGAGAGCCTACTCTATGTCTGGAGATCCCCAAGGATCCAAGCGTGTTTTTGATGCCCTTCAGATCGCCGGGATCACTCCTGATGCAAAGCTATGTGGTCTGCTCATTAACGCATACAGTGTCTCGGGTCAGAGCCACAATGCGCGTTTGGCTTTTGAGAATATGAGAAAAGCCGGAATCAAAGCTACTGACAAGTGTGTGGCTCTTGTGCTCTCTGCATATCAAATGGAAGAAAATCTCAATGAGGCGTTAGGGTTCTTAGTTGAGCTTGAGAAAGACTCCATCATGGTTGGGGAAGAAGCTTCTGCTGTGCTGGCTCGGTGGTTTAAGAAGCTTGGTGTTGTTGAAGAAGTTGAGTTACTTCTCAGGGAATTTTCATCCCACAAAACACTCTGACAGACAGGCTTAGGAGATTGAATGGGATTCACGTCATCATGCTTGCAAACGAGATGCACAATCTGATGTTTCTATCTATACAATGGTTCAATATATTATCTAATCCATTGTCCAATACACTTTATATACATGTTCCATCTAATCTCATTGTTCTATTTATTGTCCGCAACTACTTACATTACTGTAGCCGTAGTTTCACGCATTTTTACTATCACGTAACAAGAAACGAAGGTTACTGTAATTGCAGAGATCAATATTTCCCTGAACCAAAGAAAACATATTTACAAGATTCGTTTAAACTATACCAGAGTGTAGACTGTGGAATTCAGATTGTAAGCCAAATGAATAGCAATGAAATATCTGATACAGCTTAGGAGAAAGACGATGTAACTATTTGTTCTCACAGACACATAAATTATTATTTTTTTTTAAAACTTGAGAGAGAGAGAGAGAGAGAGAGAGTTCGACCTGTTTACCATCCTACAGAGATTCATTCATAGAAGCAAAGCAAAAAAAAAAAAAAA
>QGKV02000297.1:134231-236553 GCA_003260655.2 Brassica cretica
AAAGCAAAAAAAAAAAAAAAAGCAAATGAAATGACAAGAGTGAGAGGGTCCTCCTTGGTAAAGCTAGTGGTGTCCTCCTCCAGGTTCATCATCGTGAAACTCTTGGAGGGCATTGAGAATCCGAGCTTCCATTTTTCTGACACGGGCAAGCAACCGATTGCAAGAAGTAAGGTAACCCTTAACCTTGTCCTTTTCGCATTGATCCACGTAAACCTCCATATCCTTGAGAAGATCCATCAGCTCGTCGACCACCTGCGAATACTCCATGACCCGACCCGGGTCTCTCTCCACCACCTCCTCCAGCTCTCTCCTCGCCCTTTCTAGCCACTCCGCGGACAGGCGAATCCGGGCTTTCAAGGATTCGTAGTTACCATTGGCGTACACTTGGATCAGTTTGAAGACGGTACCTGGCTTCGTTTTGTAAAAGTGGAGAGCTTTCACATGACCCGGCTTGCGCTGCAAAGGGAGCTCTTTGATCTCACCTTCTTCCTCCAATTCTAGATCCATAGGAGCGGCGGTGATGATTGGAGGGTATCGGTGGTGGAGACCAAGGAAGAACCAGGCCGAAGCTGCGACTGCCACGGCGGGAATTATCAAGTGGCCGCCGAACTGGATTTGTTGTTGTGGTTTGTAACCAGGAGGAGAAGAAGGTTCTGTAGGTGAAATGGATGGAGATGTGATGGCGAAGAGAGAAATAGGGTTGTGAAGGTTGGAAGGTCTGTAATAATAAGGGTGAAAGGGGATGTTGTTGTACTGACAATACGCCTTCGTGAGGCTTCCCATCTTTCACCAAACAACGTTGTTTCGACTAATTCAATTTACTGCTGCCAAGAACCCTATACCCCCAATTTTCATCCCTTTGGTGCACCCACCACAATTAATTATTAATCTTCTTCTTCCTCTTCCAAGTTCAACGGCGACTACAAGTTTTCCCCTTTTTCCCTATATAAAATTAAAAAAAAATAGATACAATTCCCCACTGTTTCCTGATTTTATGTGGGCTTCTTAGTTAGGCTCACTTATAATGGTAAAACCCATCGTTAGCCTGGCATTTTAATACGTTTTGGGTTTGATTTGGTTATATACCCAAAACGTATACCGACAGACACTGTCTTTCTGGTTTTATCTCAGGGAAGAAAAAGAAGAAAATGGCGGAGCGGAGTGTTCGTGGTGGAAGGAGACATCAACGATCTTCCCCTCCTCAAGAAACTCTTCGAGCTCGTCCCTTTCACTCACGTCATGCATCTCGCTGCTCAAGCCGGCGTCAGATACGCCAAGGACAACCCTTCCTCCTACGTTCACAAGCAACATCGCCGGTTTCGTCATCCTCCTCGAGCTCTGCCAATCCGCTACTCCTCAGCCTTCCATCTTCTGGGCTTCCTCTAGCTCTGTCTACGGCTTGAACACCAAAGTCCCCTTGATCTCCCTGCCAGAAAGCCGGCGAAGAGATTGCTCACACTTGCAACCACATCTACGGCCTCTCCCTCACCGCCCTCAGGTTTTTCACCTTCTACCGCCCTTGGGGAAGACCTGACATGGCTCATTTCTTCTTCACCAGAGGCACCCCTATTTCCATCTTCCAAGGCCGAGAAGAGCACAGGAAGCGGTGGTAAGAAGCGTGGTCCCGCTCAGTTAAGGGTGTTCAATCTGGGAAACACCTCCCCGGTGCCATTCCAGTGTCTGATCTGGCGAGTATACTGGAGAGATTGTTGAAAGTCAAGGCCAAGCGGAACATGATGAAGCTGCCTAGGAACGGTGACGTGCAGTTCACGCATGCTAACATTAGTTGGGCTCAGAGAGAGCTGCCACCACGGATCTGCATACTGGTCTCAAGAAGTTTGTTAGATGGTATCTTGGTTACTACTACTACTACAGGGGCGAAAAGAAAGTTGCCGCTTGATCTGCTTGGTCTTTCCCTTAATAGTTACTAGAGCATTCTTGTGTTAACTCGCAATTTGACCACACGTAAAAGAAGAAACATTATGTATGTATTCTTTCGGGGGTGATCAACATTGTATGTTGTGATTTGGATTCCTTATAGCTCAATTTCAATTAAAAAAAGAGAGTTAATTAAAAATAGAGAGTTATTATACGAAAATTATAATAATACATCTCTAAAATAAATAAAATCCTGAAATCTCTCTCCATACTACAACCAAAAATGGTGGCAGAAAAGCTAATGAGAGTTGTCCGAGACCCAACCGGAGACCATTCCCTCGTCAGGGGGCTTGAGACCACCACAGGATCTGGCGACAGATTCAAAGAGTTTCTCAATCTCAGGCGCACACCTGATGAAGGCTTGTTTCCAGAAGCCATATCTTGGGTTCTTTATCAGCTCTATGAATGTTATCAGGAGTCCCCATGGATGCGGCCTGTTCACAATTAGCCTTTCCAGCAACACTCTTGTTATCTGCTCCTCTACGATCTCCTGTTTCATTCATTCATTCATTCATTCATGCCACAATAATAATAATAATAATATTAGAAAAATTAGATTCCCCTGAGAGAAACAGAGAGAGAGAGAGAGAGGCACAAGCGACCGCTCCTCACCTGGTCAGACTCGAAGAAGAGATAGAGCATGATGAAGGAGAAGTAGTGGGTGTGGTTGTTGGGATATCGAAGCTGATTGGCGATTGCATTAAGGAACAGGTACCGCCCTTCCGTATCAAGTTCCATACTTAAATACTTGAACATGTGCAAGGCCACCACATTCTGAGCCTGTGTCTCACCCGCCTGTAGCTGCTGAATAGCCTGTTGTCGCAAAAGCGTCATCAGGCAAATTATACTTTAATTCATTGGGCTAACATATGATGAGATAACAAAGGCCATACCTGAATTCCAGTATATAGCACAAGCGAGTTGATCAATGGTACACTGTAACGGGTTCCAGCTGAGCTAGCCTCGCTGGACGACAGGAGTAGCTTCTGCTTCAATTCACTTAGGTATGCTGAATTCTGTTGCCTCGACTGCAGGAAATATTATAATTAAGTATTCCCTGATATAATCTGAACCCCACCCCAAAAGGGAGAATAATGTGAGAATTAGATGAACTTACAGCGAGATACTCGTCCACGTCATTCTTCATTTGTTTTGCTTTTAGCGCGGCATCAACCTCAGAAAGGATACATGGAGCTTCTACTATCTCCGGCAGCAAATCAATCTGCAGGGAACAAGATCAATTAGCATATATTTACTTTGGACAATGCTGTACTCTATCGACCATCATCTCCAACCTTTAAATTTGGGGTCGAGGGATCTGGAAGCCTCATGTTCCGTGGAAAAGAACTCAGAATAATATTTCGCATTTGTATGCAACTTGAAGGAATCACGTCGCAGAAAGTAAAATGATAATCGCAGAGGAACTCCGGAAAGTCATGAAGCAGCACCAGTAACACTCTCAGTGTCCCTTTGTATAGGAAATTAACCTTGCATAATTGATATAAATAAACAAGAGAGAGACCAGCTTAACTTTAATCATAAATTTATATCCTTGGTGTTCTATGCAAAAATTATAGGAGAGAGAATAAGGTACAGACTGGTCCTCCGAGTTCGGCATTTCTCAAAAATGGCTCAAGAAACTGGAGCAAGTCTACCAGCAGGCGTTGAACATATGGCCAACCTTTCTGGCCATTTACTGTAAGTAGCTTGGGCATAAAGCTTCTGTGGCTGACCAGTTCTAGCCATGCAAAGCTGCAAATTTTATAAGAACCTTAGTAGAGCAGACAAAAAATAAAACACTACTGATCAATTAAAGAAAAAAAGATACATATGTCAATCATTCGACGACATAGGTGTCCCGCAGATTCCACTTTCAAATAAAAATCACTACGAGAAATAGCTCTCTATCCTAACCTGAAGGCGGGAATCTTAAGAGGCTGCAACGCGTGGAATGCATTGGCAAAAGCTGATAGAACCTGAAACAAACGATGATGTTAGTGCTACCAAGATATATATATATATTACTTCAAAGAAAACGAACGCACCTGAAAGTTTGCACCATCAGTCCCGGGATCCAAGGAACATAAGTCCAGTAGCCAATTGATGAATAACCTAAAATAAGGTCTTGGATTGAGTGATGTCTTTTTATCTTCTGCATCTTTTTGAATAGATCTCACAGTAACAGCCATGATCTGCAGCCAATAATCAAATATCAGACCACACATTTTCTGTCAGTAATAGTAAAAGTTGAGTTTATTTCCAATATAAGTAAAACGGTGTCCCCCCCAACCTCCGACAGAAGAAATAACTTGCTGCTCGACTCCTGTTCCGGGAGATACTGAATTGATTGTTATGAGAAATAAAACAAAAGCCTAGTAAGCAAAATATAATTTGGACTTAATAATACGCGCTACACCCATAAAACTTGATGAGAATTTACCTTCAAGATCGAGAAAACAAGTTTGGCATAAATATCAATGATAAGGAATGATGGACTCTGAGCTTGCTGAGGAGATTGCACAGCACCAGAACTAATTTCTTCAGAAGATATACAATGAGCAACAGAAAGTTCCTAAATAGAACACACCCAAGTCAAAAATAAGACCTCACAAAATTTTGAAACTGTGGATGCTAAGAAAACGTAAAAGGTTAAACTCACCAGAAGAATTCGGAAAAAACTCTCTGTTGTATTATCTCCCTTAAGTAGTCCAGTTTCATGTAAATGCAACACGTATTGTGAACAAGCGGTTTCATTTGCACCAGAAACTTCGCAGATCTGATACCAGCTTTCAAAAAGTGTGGACACCTGCCAAACCAGCGGACAATCCAAAAAGGAAAAATTAACAAGGCGAACGAGAAATTTGTACCAACATAGAGCTGAAGAGACAAAACACTGAAACAGTATGTACACACATAAACGTATATGCAATAGAGCAGATAGATAACATATCATACACAAAACAAAAAGCTTGCGATATTTAATATTAACAGCTTCAGAGAAAGTTTCTTTTGATTTACTACTTTAAAATTTAGATCTATGCAATTTCGAAGAAAAAAAACCACAATAGTGAAGGAGAGCTGTTAATATGCGGAAAAAATTACCCGAATCCGGAAACCCGCAGACTCTGATTCCACAAATTCCAAGTTGGTGTTCTCTTCTATGTTAGCGGTGGTATTGTACACAACCTGATAAACAGAGCTTCATGTCAAATGAATTTACAGTCTGATAACGAGCAACATTCAGTAATGAAACTCTGAAACCTTTTTATCCTTTGATTGCTTATCATTGTTCTCAATTCCGATTGCGCTATCAGAGTGATCACTTGTGTTAGTAACTGGATTTCGTATGATGTCAATTAGTTGTTGCAATGACTCGGGAGATCCAGATTTTGAGGAAAGCTATAACCAAACAAGGAAAAACAAAATAGTAACGTCAGCAAATGATAATGCAAAAAACTTTAAACATGCAAATTGCAAAACGTAACAGCCGAACAATATCTGATCCTAACCACGACATCTGTCTGTTGGCGTTCTATGAAAAGGATTATTACGCGGCAGATTTTAGCATTAAAAGTAATATCTGGAATTAATTGCCATGCTTGAGAAGAGGTATTATTAATTAAAATTGCAACCTTTGCCAGTGCATCAACAAGACTGTGTAGCTCTGAAATGACACTTGACTCCTCAGTGACCAAGGATTGGAGTAGAGAAATAGAAAAGTCAGTGGCGCTTTCTGCACAGCAAACAAATAGTTAGCAACGCTCATGTACAACTAAAAAGGAAAAAAAAATATGCGATTCAGCATACTGTTTCTCCCTCCATCAAGATACTTCGCCATGTGGACATTGTACTCCGCTAGGTTAAGTAACTCGCGTTGGATAAGACCGATAGTAATGTCTTTGTTAAGCTTCCGCTCCTCCTCTGAATAAATCACCTGTGTGGAGAAGTTTCAAGAAAGTTACATAACTAGAAATGCCAGAAAACAATATCATTTTATCAGTAGCCCCAATTACGGGAAAGATGCTCATTTTAAAATCAGAAACAACGGCATAATTTTGGAGAATATCGGAAGCAACTGAACTAGATCACATAAAAATGTGAAACACGGTAGAAATTATGAATACTTAGGTTTGAAAGGGTCATTAACATACCCAACTAGTGAGCTCTTTAACAACACGCTTGCAAACATCTCGAACAGCCACAAGAATTGCTACGTTAGCACTGACGTGAAGGTTACTTGATGCATTGTCATAAAGAGCCTTGAAAGCTTTTTGGGCGACAGCCAAGGCAGCTTCGTCTCTGCTTATACATCTGAGGATGATTTCAGGAACTTCAGAAACTACAGCCTGAAAACCCAATGAAATAAGTAATTATTCAATATCGGATCAAACTGAAGTAGCCAAAAAGCACAAAAAAAAACATTTCCCGAAATTAAGAATCGTTTAAAAATAAACTCATTAACTGATAGTTCCATTACTTCTAGGTGAACTGTTCAACATAAATGGAAAGCGAACCTTCACCATAGCCACTTAGGCACTAGGAAAACAAGTACCTGAATTTCATCATCTCCTGCAATATTAGCCACTAAGTCCTCCATCTGAAACAGTTTCAATCAGTCAGAGACATGTCATATAAAGAAGCCAAAATCGATGTAGCAATGAACAACAAAACATATTAGACAATTTACTAACCTTCTGAGTAACAATATGATACTTTTCTAGTGCATCTCTCGTGGACAGAGAAGGCTGTATAATATTATTTCCACCAAGACGCTCCATGGTAGCAGCTGAAGTCAAAGTCTGCAATGATGCTCCAGTTTCCTTGAGTATAAATAAGAAGCACAACTTAATAAATCAAAATAAACCTAAGTGACTCAAAATTTGAAACACACAGTAGTAATCTCACTTTCACAGCGGTGTCAGAGGATTCAACCAGGCTCGATTCAGAGGTCGAAAGGGATTTAGAGAACTGAAGACCGGCTGTGTCAACAGCTGGATCAACTTGTGAGCTTCGAACAGAGGCAAGATTAAAACGTCAAAATATAAGCTACGGTATACGACAGAAGAGTGTACGAAGTTATATCAATATGCGACAGCAAAGCACCTTAAAAGTGAAACTGGAGGAGATTCAAAGCCCTCCACAGAGATATCCAATGGCCGGGAGACGTTATCCATCCGAGCGTTTCCAGCACTAGACAAAAAGTCCGAAGCACTTTTACCTGATGCTGGACCATAACTACTACTAAGCCCAACATCGCCAGATGAGCTTGAAGCGGCAGATAAACCGTGTGACGTTTGAGTTGTCTGCTTTTGCCAAGGAAGCTGAACAAAGTCCTGAAAGCGCACATGTATAGCTTAGTTATACAAACACAAAACATACCACAGGCAACCACCAATTAAAAAACTCACCTCATAAACTCGCTGTTGAGACAGGGATAGATGTCCCGGTTTTGGACGGAGGGACTCAGGTATAAAACTAACAGAATTCTGCGATAGCATGTTCGGATCAAAAAGGGAGGATCCGGCACCATCTCTATGCTTTTTCCGTAACAACAATTGCTGGTCAATGTCCGCATCAATAGTTTGTATTGCCTAGAGAGAAACAGACATAATATATCACTCAACTTTATAAAGAGGCTCAATCATATAAAATAGGGACAAGACGGAATAATCCCTAATAAAAAGTAGTGCCTGCACGCCAGACTAAACCTATTCCGTTTTTTTTTTCAAATCACCGAAACTAAAAGCTGGGATATAATCTCTAGCACAAACCTTCTCTGTAGCCGCCTGTTCAATGGCAGCACAACCCAAATCAAGGTTGTCATTGGTGACAAGTTGCACAATTTGTTCAAGAGCTTCATTTTTAATATTCATCCCCTGGAGCGAATTCCGTAGATGACATGATATTGAAGTGCGCAGGGGTTCCTACAATTACGGAGAATGCACAAATCAAAAAAAGAAAAAATAGAGCTCGTCGGCTTAGTGTAACATGGCAGTAAAAAACGAGATGTAAGCACGGATCTTAAGAATCTAAGCCTCATAAGCAGGGACAACCTTGCACGTCACATGGGCCAAACTCCCAGCTAGACTAGCAACCATCAAGTGAGCTGCATTATATATACGTGTCTCATCTGGTTCCAAGGTATAGTCCTGGAGTCAAAGAAGAAAAATGAATCTACGATTAATAAACAAAATCCAAACTCTGGAGATACTCTGGTTAAGCGAAAAAGAGATGCAACAACAAAATAAACGAAATACTTCAAATCTGATCTTAAAACTGACAAATAGGAAATAAAGAAAGTATTTGAGACGAGCATAAAGGAACTCAAGGTTCGTGCCCCCCAAAAAGATATACAAGATCAGATGAATAACCTTCAGCACAAGTTCTTTTGTTGTTTGGCAAGCAATACATACACTTCGCTGAACAATACCAGACACAATCTCCTTGAGAGCTCTGTCCATGGCAAGTGGTACCACTCTGAAAATGGATTTAAGTTTCGGATGTCAAAAAAGTACCATGAAGGCCTAGCAAATGAGTATAATGATTTAACCAGTAGGAGATCATTAGTCACAAACCTATGAAATGGGAAGTGCATAGCAAATCCGCTTAATTTCTGATTAATAACAACATGATTTCCAATATTGGGAAGTGCTGCTGACAGCTGCTGGCCATCATATTGTTAGTAGAAACGGTTTGAACCAAGCAAATATATAATAACTTTGATCGACATTCTTAGAATGATAATCGTACCTGGCTAATAGAAAACAATGGGGATGGAGTTGACGGGAACAGTCCTTGAGGTGATGGAAGCTGATCAGACAAGCCTAAAGTGGAAACTTTTTCGTCTTCCATCAAAGTATTAGTATATACACGTTGAGGGGCTACATACTGAAAAGATAAAAAGCAAGGGGCTAAATATTGTTAACTAAAAACTGACACCAGGTCAATAACAAATAGTACACATAATATAACCTGTGAGAATAACTTCGAGGAAGCGTCTGTATTAGGTGAATCTGCAACATCCAGAGGTAGGTCGATTTGCTTAAGAGGAGAAATTGTTTTCGGCTCTTGGATCATCTGTGGTTGAGATATATGTGTCACTCCAAGATCTTTGTTGCTAAAATCAGGATTCCCATCTATTTCTCTCTTCCGGTCCTTTAGAAGGGAAGTCGGCGCTACTTCCTTCAAATCAACACCAAGGTTCTTGAATAAAACCTGAAGAGAAAGACGAGATGAGAACTAAACACTGAAATAGAAAAAGAGAAACGATGCAAGACAGCTCGTTGATGCTTACTATAGTCATTAATAAAACACATACCTCTATGTCAAACTTCAGATTCATTTTAAGGTTCGGCATTGAATAAATCTCAGCGAGCAACCCGAGTATAGCCATTGTCCAAGGATTGGGAGGCTGATACGCAATACTGTTTTGGCATGGCTCCAGAACCTGTAGTAACCGCAAATTAGAATTCAGGCCATCAACCCTAAAACAGCTAGGAAAACTAATCAACCATCACAAACCTTTGAAGTAAATGGAATGACTGCAATCATCAACCCTTTTTCATATGCCTGCAAATGAAGAAAAAAAACTTCACTATCTACAAACTGACACAGTTAACACAAAAGATTGAATAATTATTATATTTTGACGGAAATATAAGAAAATACCTCCACAATTAAGGATTTTGGATCAATTTCTCGCGCCCTCAAAACATAATTCCTTCCAATGGTCAACTTTCCAAGCCAACTGCCTAAATTTTTGAGCAGAGATCGCTCTTCCGAACTTGACTTTATGAGCTCTGAACCCAAGAGAACCTGAAAACCAAAGAAAATGAAGAAGTAAAAAATTTGCTAAACAGAATGAACACCCCAGACCCATCACAACGAATCGACTGTATTTACCTTGCAATTTTCGTAAGTATTTTGAAGTATCTCCTTAAACAACAGCTTGGAATCAACTTTGTCCAAGAACTTCAAGTACAAATCATGAAAATTGGGCTCGATGCTCGCTCTACACATGCAGGAAAAACAATAAGATCAGACGGCAAACCTCACATAATTTGCAAACATAAAACACACAACAACTATTCTGTACCTTTTCATAACCATATACTGAGCGAACCAGGGATAGTACTGTTGAGGCAAAATCTCAGCGAACTCTTTCCCCTTGGATTCAATATTGGCTGTAGAGATATTATTGATTATGAAAGAAATTTTGTCCTGAACATCTGAAGGTGGAGTCTGGAAAAAAGAAAGACTTATTCTTGTCACTCATACTATATTGTCGGCAGCTGGCATATTGACAATTCATTATGCAATGTAACCAAAAGCAAGCAACTCCAAATGTAATGCACAGCAAACCAACTACCTCTATTGCGTTTTCCCTTCTCTCTGCTGCTGCAACCAGGGTCTCTATGTTCAAAGCAGACCCAAACCCTGTGATAATCGGGACTATTACTAACATTTCTTATCATATTGAAAGAATAGTTATACAATTAAAGTCAACTGGAGATTACTCGTCGAAGTGGCTCCACGAGCGGGACGAACAAAACCAGCTGAAGTTAATGAAGAAGTCGAAATACCAGGATTCTGCAAGGATAACTAGCGAGATTAAATGAAAGCTCCTCCAACCAACTCACAGCCATAAAAAAAAAATAGACGAGAAAGTGATCACCTTAGGAATGACAGAAACATCAGCGGAAGTAGTAGATGAAGATGGCAGAAGTGTCTTTGCTTCGATAGATGGCACACTTGGCACTCTGCTGTTGCCATTAATGTGCACTTCATTTTTCTGTTGAGACTGTACAGGTAAAGGAAGTTGGAGAGCAGACTGGCCAATTCCAGAACCACTAAACTGACAACATATAAACAAACAATGCGTTAATTTTCTGAAAGGCCATTCACGGTTAAGAAAGATTTAGGCCAGACCAGACACTTACAGTATCTATTTACATAACGGCTAAAGAACTGGAAATTGAAAGGCATGAGACTAAAAATAGAAAGGATAAAGCATTTTACTTTCCTCTTCCAAAAGATAATTTAATCAACTTCTAAGAAGATATCAAAATATGGTAGAGCAGCGAAAACAGTCAAAAGAAAATCTTGATATCAACAATATACCTCGCCATTTCCAGGGAAAGACTGTGAAGGACCAGGGTTCGAAACTGCCTCTGATTCTAAATTACCAGATGATATCCTTGAAAGTGCTTGTTCAATAACAGTGACTAACTCGGGGTGAGTGCTACGCAGATGAGATATTTGCAAAATATGGTTACAGTACTGAGGCAATTCAACCAGACGATTCACGAACTGTTCCAGAGCTTTGCTTCCAAACAGAAACATCTGCATCAATCAGGAAAGAAACAAGATGACAGATCTTTTACAGTAGAAAGCCGGAAGACAGAATTAAACCATAGGACAATGCATACTTTTGAATCTGCAGGTTTACGCAAAGAATCCAAGACTAAACGCAGTGCCATCCCAAGAGTGAGAGAACTTATAAGCTGGTGCTTGATAACAGAACCTGGAAATTGTAAAAGTCGCATCAAGTTAAAGAGAATGTAACGACGACAATGCAAACTGAAAGGAGATGCTCAAACAACATGTCACTGGTAATTTCCAAATTCAGGAAATTCTTCTGAAACACCATCATCTCGCATAACTTGCCAAGTGATCGCGCCTGTTATGGTACGCTAATAAATGTTGAGGACAACACACAATCGCATGAACAGGTAAACATAGCATGGTATCCTCCCACTACATAAAGTAAATCATGGTATCACTTAGAAGACCCCACTCACCAAAAAGGATGGAGGCTATTTTTAGCTGCCTCTCGGGATACTTGGGAAAAAAACGATATTCCTCGAACAGATTAGCAATCATGCAATCAAAAATTGATTTTTCCCTGTCAAAAGAAAATCTCGTGAGTTTCCTATTGCATGAGAAGCCGGGCAAGTTTGATAAGATAGATTAAATTTCTCAAATATGTATAGTTTGACATTATCAAACCTTTGAACCGAGGAGTCCTTGTATCGCGAAAGCATTTGAACCATTGCATCAACACTCAACTGACCCGAAAACATTTGATGGAAATAAGCGTTCGCTTCTGCCTCAATATCGTCTCCATATGCATTCGAAGCTGATGAAACTTTAGCCTCACCATTCTGCAGTTTAGAATTACAATCCAAGATTGCTGCATTGACCTTTTCTATCTCATCGACCAGTTGAGATGAAGTAATCACATTATCATGAGCTTTCAAAACCTGCAATACATGTTCAAGCAAATTAATCCCAATAGCCACGAAGCAACAGACGAGCTAAATAAAGGATCCTAACTAACTTTCAAAAGCGAAGTCGTTGCATCCAAATGAACATCTGATAACGGATCAGAAGGATGGAAATGTTCGGAAGTAAAATCCTCTGATTCGCTAAAATGCACATTTTTGACAAACTTGAGACATTCCTGAACATGGAAAACATTAATACATGTTAGGTATCGTCTCATCTCTACAGGAATTAAAGTAATAGAGTTTTGAATGTGAAAAGAATAAATTACCTCCGCAAAGAGGTCTTTATACACACATAGAAAGTTTGGCAACCAGTTCTCGATGTCCAAATAGCCTCTCAGTGAGGCAAGGACTGCCAATCTGATGCTGAATGAGATTGGAACCGATTCTAAAACAACAGAAAGAACCTGAAATATATAAAATAAAATAAAATCCAAAGATTAGTTCATAGATACAGAGACACTAATGTAAGAAACAAATCATCTTAGCTAAGTCACAGTCACACATTTTTATTCAAATATACTCACCTTCAGTTCATGGCAGATATCAATTAAATTGAGTATGCGGTCTGCTTTAAGATTTTGGGCATTTAAAATCCCCCACAGAACAAGCTCAGTATTCTGATGCCAAAGATTAAGGATAAAACCACTATCCTGTGAGTTCGTAATTATCACTGGAAGAATAGCAGAAACAACCTCTCGCTGAATGAGATTATAGGCAGTCTGCAACCAGAGGACAAACATACTTAGCCAAAAAAAAAAGTCAAGGTTACGAGCATACATCACCAACAGTCATGGAGAATTACTTTGATGTGTGTCATTCCAGTAAGCAAGGTTTTGGGACACTGTGCGAGTGGATACTGGAGCAGCGAACTAACTAAAACAGTATGACCTCTCTCAGCTAGTTGGCATAAGACATCTAAGAGATCGAGAGATAGCCATGCTTCATTGGAAAGTCCTAATTGATGCTCATGGCTGTGCATGTTATCGTCAATATATACCTGGAAAACAGATGGTCAGAATAGTGACAGTATCAACGAAGAACGGGCTCAAAACACAGACGCGTGGTATCTCACCAGCTTCCTGGGAGAATGCATAAAGGTGAATACTTTTGGTGGGGATGCTATTGCATATTTAAGAAACGATATTTGACCTTCCACATTTTTCCAGACAGAACCGCATACAGCATCAAGAGGAAACGGGTCCTGCAAGAATTCAGTTTTATACCCCCAAACAACAGTGGAAGTGGAAACAACATATTTTGAACATTCAGATTAGACCGTATGAGAACACACCTTGCAAGCAGTTTTATATAGCCGCATGAAAAACGAGAAAGATTCCTTATTGGGGATCTCAAATCCACTATGGTCAAGATTCTCGATTACTTTCCTCCAACTTGTGCCAGGAGCCTGCTTTAGCAAAAAAATAAGAGCATGAACCAAATAACAATTAACAAATAATGTAGATGCTTCATTATCCAGTGATAAAAGTAAGAGGATTATGCACACTAGTCACACACAAAAAAAAGAAAGAATAAATCTAAAGACTGAAATGAGTTTTGAAGTTATCAAAGATATTGATTAGACAAAGTATAAAGGGTATTAGATAAGTTACAAGTTGCTTGATTGTCTCAGTTAAGATGTCAACACTCCACGACATTGGAGTGGAAAGTTCAGTGGGAATGCAGCAACCAAGGACCAGACTAAATGTTGAAAAGGTGGTGTGGTTATCTTCGAGATCAGCAAAGGTACGAGCAACGTTAGCAAGAATCCTTGAGATAGTAGCCTCTGTTAATGGTGCGAAACTAGACAAGATATCTTTGCATAGTTGTGCATCAGCAGTAACACCACAACCTAATTCTCCCATAAGATCTCCAACAGAAATTTCCTTGTCGATTTCAGCTAAGATAGCATCAAACTCAGTGTGAAAATCGATGCACCTACAGCACAAGAGAAAAGCGTTAGAGAGAGTCAGAAGCTGGACATATGGAGTGAAGAGAGGAGGGCAGCCCAAAAGCGGCACCTTAAAACATCAGCTTCGTGAAGCTGTTGAGAAAGGATAGGAGTAAGAGCAAAAGAAAAGTCATCTTTGGGTAGAGTAGAAGACAAAATATGTAAGAAGGAATTAAGATGGGTGGAGAGGTCCTCAGAATTCTGGAGAAACAAAAGAATATTCTGAACTTGCTCGGTTGACTCAATCTGGGCAGAATTGGCACACAGTTGCTCAATCATGGCCAATAATAAGTTTCGACCTACAAAAAGCAAAGCAATCATCAAAAAAAAGTAAAACAAAAAGAAGAAGGAAGGAAGCTGCTTACCAGCTGCGTTTGCATCATCGGAGCTGTCAAACTCGGCTAGAGACAGAGCAAAGCTAATTTTGTCAGAGATTGAAAAGTCGAGAGCATTAGTCAAATCAGCCACGAACTCATCAGTGACCTCGACATCTCGAAGGGCGTGAGAAATGAGATTATAGTGTTTCAGGACACGTTTAAAGACCAAGGATATTAGTTTCTCAAGCTGCGAGGAATTAGGATGGCTTCTACGGGCGGCGAAGCAATCTAAACATGTCTTGAGAACTGGAATGCTTGTCTCAACACCATACTCAACCAGCTGCCCATTCATTCATTCTCTTGTATCAGAATACATCATTTCTCATATAGATAGATAGATAGATATAGATATAAACAATTTCGCAACTTCTAACATGACGTCGGGAGAACTAGAATCCACGAGATATAATTAAGTAAGTACCTGACATATCTCTTGGGCGATTGAATCAACTTCCGAATCGCTAAAGCTATCGAGTAAGAACCGGGCATGGCCGGCGACCTTGGACGGGTTCATCACCATGGCGATTCCAGATCTGAAATGCTTGCTAGGTAGGCGACGACAGACCGGGTCTTTGGGTTTCGGGGAGATCCAAGCAGCAGTAGCTAGCTAGCTAGATAGGAGGGGATTGATTCACAAACCAGATTAGCTTCAGATTTTTGATCCTTCCAAATTTCGTTTTTTTTTAGCTTTGCCACTTATAATAATAAGCCCATATTTTTTATCACCATTTTATATATATGGGCCTTTATCTTATTAATGATTTACGGTCCAACCCTCTTTGTTTCACCAACCAACGTACACATGCAAAACTTTGCAACTTTCTAATCACATACTTTCTTAATGGGCATTCCATTTCATTAAGGCTTTTTACGACCCAAAGACCCTGTTTGTTTCACGACCCTCTATAAATTAATAATGTTGGGATTTTGATATTTTATTAATTTATAGAAATATTAATTTATAAAAATTTCCCTATTTAGATTTTATATTTCAAGATATATTTGTTCAAAGATGAGAAAAATATTTGATTTTAGTGTATAGACATTAATTGTTATTTTTTGAAATTTAACACTTATATTAATTTTATTATATTATTTGGTGTATATAATATACATATTGCATAGAACTTAAATGTGGTTTTAGACAGAATATTAGAAAATCTAATCAAAAATATATTAAGTGTTAAGAAAATATAAAGATAATGTCATTATGAATATAAAACAAACCATATAATAATAGGTTATTACTTATATAAAATATGTATACATATAAATTATTAATTTATAATTTTGATGGGACCATATATTTACATAAAATTTTCTAAAAAATTATTATCTTATTATTTTATCGATTTGTATCTATTATTTAGGGAAAATGTACACAACATCGGTTTAAGAAATATTTGACCATCATCTTATGTCTATGCAGAATCCAACCATGCAATAAAACAAGATTCACATTTTTAAAAAAAATTCTCAAAATCTGAAGGTATCCCTACGAAATTGAGTTTTTCGATAAATTCTCTACATAATGAAGTTTACACTCCTTAGTTTTGTTTAAAAAAATTCTAAACGTATTCTATATTTGTATTAATGTATGTTAAACTCTCTTTCATGATACAAAAACATCATTTCAAAAAATTTAACAATTAATTTAATAAAATTTCATATACTGCCAAAATCAGTGGACTAACCACTATGAAATCTCTATTCATTAAAGAAACGGACACAACAAAGATTTTAAACTTCCTTGATCATCATCATAAGTCATTTCAAGATGAAACTAAGAAATATAACAAGATTGTCATATTTTTGAATTTTTCTCAAAATCTGAAGGTTAACAATCTATATTGTTGGAGTTTACAAACTTTAGTGTTGTTTAAAAAAAATCAAACCATATTTTAATTTTGTACTAATGTATGATAAACTCTATTTCATGGTACTTGAGTATCGTTTATAATTTTTAACAATTAATTTCATAAAACTTTATATACTGCCTAAATTAGTGGACTAACACTATAAAATATCAATTCTCTAGATAAACTGTCACAACACAGATTTCAAACCTCTTTGATCATCATCATGTGTATGTACATGATGCAACTATGCAATAAAACAAGATTTTCATATTTTTTGAATTTTTTTTCAGAATCTGAAGGTTAACACTAATCCCTATGAAATTGAGTTTTCGATAAATGCTCTATATAGTAAAGTTTACACTTTTTAGTGTTGTTTAAAAATTTCTAACCACAATATACATTTTTATCAATGTATTCAAAATTCTCTTTCATGGTACATGAGTATCTTTTCTAATTTTTAACAATTAATTTAATAAAACTTCATATACTGCCTAAATCAGTGGACTAACCAATATGAAATCTTTATTCTTTAAAGAAACGGACACCAAAAAGATTTCAAACCTCTTTGATCATCCTCATTTGTCAGTGGAGGATGCAACTATGCAATAAAGCAAGATTGTCATATTTTTGAATTTTTTTCTCAAAATCTAAACGTTAACCTCTATGAAATTGAATTTTTTTCGGTAGGTGCTATATATACGGATGTTTAAATTCTTTAGTGTTGTTTTAAAATTATAACCATTTATACATTTGTATTAATGTATGATAAACTCTCTTTTATGGTACATAGACATCACTCTAAGTTTCAACAATTAATTTAATAAAACTTTATATACTACTTAAATCAGTGGACGAAACACGATAAAATATCTATTCTTTAGAGAAATGTACACAACATAGTTTTAAAACCTATTTGACCATCATCTTATGCCTATGAAAGTTCAACTATGCAATAAAACAAGATTCACATTTTTTGAATTTTTCTCAAAATCTGAAGGTCAACCCATACGAATATGAGTTTTTCGATAAGTTCTCTATGTATTGAAGTTTACACTCTTTAGTTTTGTTCAAAAAATTTCTAACAGTATTTTATATTTGTAGTAATGTATGTTAAACTCTCTTTCATGATACAAGAACATCGTTTCAATTTTTTAACAGTTAATTTAATAAAACTTCATATACTGTCAAAATCAGTAGACTAACCACTATGAAATCTCTATTCATTAAAGAAACGGACACAAACAAGATTTTAAACCTCCTTGATCATCATCATATGTCAGTTCAGGATGAACTATGCAATAAAACAAAATTGTCATATTTTTGAATTTTCTCAAAATCTGAAGGTTAACCCCTACAAAATTGACTTTTCGGTAAATGCAATATATATTGGAGTTTACAATCTTTAGTGTTGTTTAAAAAAAATCTAACCATATTCTAATTTTATACTTATGTATGCTAAACTCTATTTCATGGTACATGAGTATCGTTTATAATTTTTAACAATTAATTTCATAAAACTTCATATACTGCATAAATTAGTGGACTAAACACTATAAAATATCTATTCTCAAGAGAAACGGTCACAGCCAAGATTTCAAACCTCTTTGATCATCATCATATGTTTGTGCATAATGCAACTATGCAATAAAACAAGATTGTCATATTTTTTTATTTTTTTCTCAAAATCTAAAGGTTAATAACTAATCCCTACAAAATTGAGTTTTCGGTAAATGCTCTATATAATGAAGTTTGCACTTTTTAGTGTTGTTTAAAATTTTCTAACCACATTATACATTTTTATTAATTTATTCTAAATTCTCTTTCATGGTATATGAGTATCTTTTATAATTTTTAACAATTAATTAATAAAACTTCATATAATGGCTAAATTAGTGGACTACTCAGTATGAAATCTCTATTCTTTAAAGAAACAGACACAAACAAGATTTCAAACCTCTTTGATCATCATCCTATATCAGTTCAGGATGCACCTATGCAATAAAGCAAGATTGTTAGATTTTTGAATTTTTTTTTAATCAAAATCTAATGGTTAACCCCTATGAAATTGAGTTTTTCGGTAAGTGACATATATACAGAAGTTTAAAATATTTAGTGTTGTTTTAAAATTCTATCATTTCTACATTTGTACTAATGTATGTTAAACTCTTTTTCATGGTACATAGACATCACTTTTAACAATTAACTTAATAAAGCTTTATATACCACTTAAATCAGTGGACTAAACAATATAAAATATTTATTCTTTAGAGAAAAGGACACAACATAGTTATAAAACATATTTGACCATCATCCAATGTCTATGCAGGATGCAAATATGCAATAAAACATGATTCACATATTTTTGAATTTTTTTTCAAAATCTGAAGGTTAATCTCTACGAAATTGAGTTTTTCGATAAGTTCTCTATATATTGAAGTTTATACTCTTTAGTTTTGTTAAAAAAATTTCCTACTGTATTCTATATTTGTATTAATGTATGTTAAACTCTCTTTCATGATACAAAAGTATCGTTTCTTATTTTTTTAACAATTAATTTAATAAAACTTCATATACTGCCAAAATCGGTGGACTAACCACTCTGAAATCTCTATTCATTAAAGAAACGGACACAACAAAGATTTTTAACCTCCTTGATCATCATTATATGTCAGTTTAGGATGAAACTATGCAATAAAGCAAGATTGTTATATTTTTGAATTTTTCTCAAAATCTGAAGGTTAACCCCTACAAAATTGAGTTTTCGGTAAGTGCTACATATATTAGAGTTTACATTATTTAGTGTTGTTTAAAAAAATGTAACCATTTTCTATATTTTTACTAATGTATGCTAAACTGTATTTCATGGTACATGAGTATCGTTTCTAATTTTTCTCAAAATCTGAAGGTTAACCCCTACAAAATTGAGTTTTCGGTAAGTGATACATATATTGGAGTTTACATTCTTTAGTGTTGTTTCAAAAAATGTAACCATTTTCTAATTTTGTACTAATGTATGCTAAACTCTATTTCATGGTACATGAGGATCGTTTCTAATTTTTAAAATTTAATTTCATAAAACTTTATATACTGCCTAAATTAGTGGACTAAACACTATAAAATACATATTCTCTAGAGAAACGGTCACAACAAAGATTTCAAACCTCTTTGATCATCATCATATGTTTGTGCATGATGCAACTATGCAATAAAACAAGATTGTCATAATTTTTGAATTTTTCTGAAAATCTGAAGGTTAACAACTAACCCCTACAAAATTGAGTTGTCGGTAGATGCGCTAAATAATGAAGTTTGCACTTTTTAGTGTTGTTTAAAAATTTATAACCACATTATACATTTTTATTAATGTATTCTAAATTTTCTTTCATGGTATATGAGTATCTTTTCTAATTTTTAACAATTAATTAATAAAACTTCATATACGGGCTAAATTAGTGGACCACCCAGTATGAAATCTCTATTTTTTAAAGAAACGGACACAAACAAGATTTCCAACCTCTTTGATCATCATCCTATGTCATTTCAGGATGCAACTATACAATAAAGCAATTGTCATATTTTTGAATTTTTTTCTCAAAATCTAAAGGTTAACCCCTATGAAATTGAGTTTTTTCGGTAAGTGCTATATATACGGAAGTTTAAAATCTTTAGTGTTGTTTTAAAACTCTAACTATTTCTAATTTGTATTAATGTATGCTAAACTCTCTTTCATGGTACATAGACATCTCTCTAATTTTCATCAATTAACTTAATAAAACTTTATATACTAAACACTATAAAATATTTATTCTTTAGAGAAATGGACACAACATAGTTATAAAACTTATTTGACCATCATCTTATGTCTATGTAGGATGCAACTATGCAATAAAACAAGATTCACATTTTTTGAATTTTTCTCAAAATCTAAATGAAGAAGGAAGCTTACTAGTTGCGTTTGCATCATCAGAGCTGTCAAACTCGACTAGAGACAGAGCAAAGCTAATTTTGTCAGAGATTGAAAAGTCCAGAGCATTAGTCAAATCAGCCGCGAACTCATCAGTGACCTCGACATCTTGAAGGGCGTGAGAAATGAGATTAGAGTGTTTCAGGACACGTTTAAAGACCAAGGATATTAGTTTCTCAAGCTGCGAGGAATTAGGATGGCTTCTACGGGCGGCGAAGCAATCTAAACATGTCTTGAGAACTGGAATGCTTGCTCAATACCATAGTCAACCAGCTGCCCATTCATTCGTTCATTAATTTTGTTAAACAAGCCCGTTGTATCAGAATACATCATTTCTCATATAGATAGATAGATAGATATAAACAATTTCGCAACTTCTAACATGACGTCGGGAGAACTAGAATCCACAAGAGATAATTAAGTAAGTACATGACAGATCCTTGGGCGATTGAATCAACTTCGGAATCTCTAAAGCTCTCGAGTAAGAACCGGGCATGGCCGGCGACCTTGGACGGGTTCATCACCATGGCGATTCCAGATCTGAAATGCTTGCTAGGGGATGAGAGATAGGTCTTGGGTTTCGGGGAGATCCAAGCAGCAGTAGCTAGCTGGGAGGGGATTGATTCACAAACCAGATTAGCTTCAAATTTTTGATCTTTCCAAGTTTCGGTTTTTTGAGCTTTGCCACTTATTCCCATATTCTTTATCACCATTTTATATATATGAGCCTTTCTTTTATTAATGATTTACAGTCCAACCCTCTTTGTTTCACCTACGTACACATGCAAAACTTTGCAACTTTCTAAGCCCATATTTTCTTAATGGGCCTTCCATTTCATTAATTCTTTACGACCCACTTTAAAAGACCTAGTTTGTTTCACTGAATCTCTATAAATTAATAATGTTGGGTTTTGATATTTTATTAATTTATAGAGATATTAATTTACAAAAGTTTTCTTATTTAGATTTTGTATTTTAAGATATATTTATTCTAAGATGAGAAAAATATTTGATTTTAGTGTAGACATTAATTGTTATTTGTTTAAATTTGACATTTATATTAATTTTATTATATTATTTGGTGTATATAATATATATTGCATAGAACTTAAATGTGGTTTTAGATAGAATATTACAAAATCTCATCAAAAATATATTAAGTGTTAAGAAAATATAAAGATAATGCCATTGTGAATATAAAACAAACTATATAATAATAGGTTCTTACTTATATAAAATATGTATCCATACAAATTATTAATTTATAATTTTAATGGGACCATATATTTACATAAAATTTTCTAAGAAGTTATTATCTTATTATTTTATCGATTTGTATCAAATTTTGAACCGGCCCAAATTGAGACCGACGAAATTTATTAATTTATAAAGATTATTAATTTATCGAGTATTAATTTATAGATGTTCAACTGTATATCCTTTTCTCCTAATTAAAACTTTTATATGATATTTATATGTTGCTTAAGCTCTTTAGACATAATTATCAATAAAAAAATGATTAAATAGTTAAGTATCAATTTATAATTCAATAGTTAAATAAAAAATAAAAATAGAACAATAAAATAGTAACATTAGAAACACATGAATAATACAAAATTAAAAAAATGCATACATACTTTGATTAGTTATCTGTAAAAACTAGTAATAGTGTTGTTTGAATAGAACTATATTGTTTTTTGTATGTGATTATGTAATTTTATTAACGTAATAAATGGTTATTTTAATAACGTCATATTTTAGGTAAATTTTTAAATTTTTAAATAAATGAATATAGTTTTAAATCTTATCAAATAGAGGGTGTTATTAGTGATAAATAAAAAGTTGAAATTAGTATATTGATAACTGAAGAAAAACTGAGAGAAATTATTCGAGCAAATCACAAATTCATTTTGAGATTAAAAAAATTGAGGTAAACCATTAGAGATGGTTTTTCACTTATAACAAAAAAATATCCAATAAATATCTCTTGCTTAAAAACAAAAAAAACTATGTGATGTGAAATACTCGTGTTTTTAATACTTTGTAAGACAGCGACATATACATATTACATATTATATATGCTACATTTAAAAGGAAAATCTTTAAAATAAACACTAGTACATATTTTCTGTGAAGGCAGTGCCTTATTGCGCCTGGTGCGGTCCATAAACATAAACAAGACCCTCGCCCTCGGGATATCATAATTGACTCCGTTTAGCTTTTTCATATATGTCAACGAAGAAAAGGAGTTGAAGTTTTCTCAATGGTTGGGCTATTAATTAGGCGTTTCTTCCCCACATCGGACGGCTAGCGCCAGAAATGATCACGTGTGGAGCTGAAAATCAGCGTTTGCAGCAACTGAAACAAAATTGCTAATGTATCTTTGTGGTTGCCCAAGTCAAATACGACACGTGTGTACTTTTATGGAAAGTAAACGAGAGACGCACCCAGCTGGAATTAGGGGAACCAATGACATCGTCCTTTTTAATGTCGTCGTATCATCGCCTACTGCCTGCTGTTAATGAAAGTTTTAATTAGAACCGGTACACGGTAAACTGCCTTCCGTTTCACAAAGATCCAGTTTCTAGAAAAAAAAATTTGTTTCAAAAAAATACATTTTTCATTTTTTCAATGCATTATTTAACGTAAAAGTGTAAATTTCAAAAAAGTTAATGGTGTTTATTAGATTTTTATTGAATAAAAATTATGAAAATTGTTATTCGCAAAAAACAATACATTTATAATCAAGTTTTAATGTGTTTTTTTAATACGTGTGAAAAGTCTAAAATATGTATATTTTTGAAACGGAAAGAGTACTTTTTATTTCACTAATTATTAATGATAAAGCGTAACTCCTAAATTATATACTTCTGATCCCATACTCACGACATTTACTCCATCCGGGAGTTTACTAAACACAGTGGTTATACTATACACAAATGCGTAGCTAATTGTATAAACTAAATCAAGAACGCAGTAGTTATTTCACTAATTATTAATGACAGTTCTATCATGCTTCTAACATTAGCAGTATATAACAAGTAGTACAAACTAAGTCCCATTGGTGAAGAAAAAAAAAGGTCCCAGTGGTGGCGCAAATAAACATGGCTAATTAAGATTTAACAACATTTGTATGATTAGCTTCAGGAAGGGGGGACATTAACGAGACATCCATTTCAACCAATTTTCTCCTCGGCAAGATAATAATAATAAATGAGATGAAATAAGTATATTTTTATGTTTTTGTAAAAAAAGAAAAGAAAAGGGAAGCACGTGGCTTTCATCGATAAGTCACTTTTTGAAATGTTGGTTTGCTGTAGTTATCTAGGAAAATTCCAACAGCACCATCAGACAAAAACAAAAGAAAAAATGCACAGATTGTCGATCAATTTAATAATTCAGTTGCCCTAAATGAATAAACGATGAACGAACCACCCCATGCACCAGCACCTTCCCTGGTCTTTCCTTCATTACCAGCAGTTCTATCACGCATTTATTCAAGTAAGTCATTATATTTACTACTAATACATTTTAAAGAGAATTCAATCGATCATCAAAGTGGTTCATTTTTATAATTGAAGATCTTCCACTAATTAAAAAACAAACGAACACATTTAAACAAGAACAATTTAACTAATATTAAGAAAGAAGCACGCAACATGACCAAATATCAATTTATCGATTCACTGCTAACAAAGATGATGATATTAAGATGATAACAATTATAACAGCGTAGTAGCTAGCGTCGTTTATAATAGTTAACTGCAAAGCTTAATTAGCTAGCTATCCGCTTGAGAAAAACATTGAATTAGAGGAAGATGCTGACGTGGAAGACGATGGTGTTGTTGTTGTTTGGAACTGCTTTTGACGGAAACATTCCAGTGAAATTGTAGGCAGCGCGTTGGATGGCGACGACGAAGACTTTACACCCGAATCGTTCGGTGACTCTGAAATTAAGATACCACAGATATTTTAACAAAACATATAATATGTAAATGGGATAGTAGTCAAGTACGTACGCGGGGTGGTGGTAGTATCCGGAGTGGGTTTGGAGATTGACTGGTGACATTTACGGCGGCGTCGATTATGGTCAGCAAGTCGCTTACGGCAGCTCCGTTTCCCGTTGTCGAATTCCGACAGCAAATGGAACCTGTAACCAAATGTGATTATTACAATTCTGTTTTTTAGATAATTAAATATGACCACACATAAAAGATGATCATACGAGTGAGTAAATTTGGAGGAGATGGTAAATTACGTAAAGAGGTTAAAAATAATTTTGTTGTTTGGGTTAAAAAGGAGGGCCATCGGGATCACAAACAACACGGTACTCTCTCTCTCTCTCTCTCTCAATGATTTGAGTTAAGTGTGATGATGATCCATTCATTTATCATCCTCCGAGTAAACCTAATTAAAATAAAATAGGTCTAATTTTTAAAAATAAAATAATCAAAGCTTCTCTACAAGATTGGAGGAAACAATATTATTAATACCGGGGCAGCGGCTGTAGTAATATTACTAGTAATCATGTAAATATGTACGGAAGAAACACACACCCCTAATGGAACATGGATCATTTTACAAAGGTAAAAGATGTACGGATGAACAAAGAGGCGTAATGATAACCGTGTCACTCAAAGGTGGGAATGATCTGTATAAGGAGGCCAAACAAAAATATGTTACCTGCTGCACTGCTGGCAAAAGCGCTGGCTAAGACCAGCGGCCACAACCGTTGAAGCTTTTGAGTGGAATTCACACACTTTGTGGCGGCGGTGATAGTGTTTGGCGTGGCTCAGATCTGCGTTGCATCCCTCCGCTTGGCACCTTGGAGTGCTCAGCGTGTTCCCCACTCCCAACTCACCAGGTTGGGACCGCCTGTACAGCCTGCTCACGAAATCGTCGTCCGCCGCCGAGAAGTATGTCCGCCCTCCCAGATTCAGACCGATTCTGTTGGAAGTGAAATCGAGCGGCCGAGAGACGTCAACTTCAGCCTTGGGGATGAGGAAGTTGTAAGAAGATCCGGATCCTCCTGACCCTGTCTGGTCGATGGAGAACAAGGCTGAGTGGTGGGGGTGACCGTAGATTGAATCGGATGAGGGGGCGTAAAGGTGATTGGTGGTGCGTGAGTCATAGACGAAGGAGGGATGAAACTGGTTGCTGGTCTGATGACCATAGACGGTCAAATGTTGTTGGTTAGAGAAGGAAGAAAATAGAGGTGGACAAGTGTTGCTGTAAGAGGACTGACTATGATGGGTCTGGGTCGGGTCGAAAATGGACAAGACTCGGGTTGGGTCAGGCTCCTGCTGACGATGATGGCTTCGATCTTCTCCGGATAACATAATCACGGAGGGGTTGTCCCATTCGTAGTCCAACATGTTCCAAGAATAGTATTGAGGAGATCCCGAGAAAGATCTTTCTTTTCTAATCTATGCGCTCTCTGCTACTACAACTATATTGAAACACAAAGTGAAAGAGTGAAGAGGCTAATAAAGGAAGGCGATAGGAGACATGTCGGTGCGGAATAGGTTATGGAGTGGTTTTAATTGACTGAAAGCAAGCGACGTACTATACCTCTATTGGAATTAGAGTCTTTCCCCTTTGCCAGAACATCTCTCTCTTGATATGATGTGTGTGAGAGAGAGGGAGAGTACTGTGTCTCTGCAAATACGTTCCAAAAACCCTAACTTTCTATTTGGGGGAGAGGTTCCCTCTAGCAAAAGTTTTTTACTTATATAATTTATTTATTTTGTAATTGATATATTTATATATATATTGTACCATGTAAATATTTGGATAGCTGTAGAGCGCTCATAGATAAGAAAAGTAAAATGGAGCTGAACCGATCATATATATATTTTCAAAATTCAGGATACTCATTATTCCTATTATAAAGTTAAGACGGAGAAGAAAAGAAAAGAACCAGTCACATGGGTAGGGTGGTGAATATCCCATGGCCCACTGTGAGTGTCTGTGCCATTTCACTAATCTTAGTGTACCAAACATCAATCATATGCACCTTTACGAAGTACTCCCTCTGTTCCTTGATATTATATATTCTAAGAAAAAAATTTGTTTTAAAAAGATCAATTTTTTACATTTTCAAGACATGTTTTATTAACTAATTGCAAATTTCAAAAAACTTAATTGCACTTATTGAATTGTTATTGGCTTAAAATTATGAAACAAAGATAAACACAAAAAAAAAATGCAAATTTAATGTGTTTTATTAAAATGTGTGAAAAATCTAGAATATGTAACATTAAAAAAAAAACAGAGGGTGTAGTATTTTATAATTGTACAGTCATTTGAATTAAAATGTATAGCTGCTTATGGGGAGTCT
Organism: Brassica cretica; assembly: GCA_003260655.2. Taxonomy (NCBI): domain Eukaryota; kingdom Viridiplantae; phylum Streptophyta; class Magnoliopsida; order Brassicales; family Brassicaceae; genus Brassica; species Brassica cretica. Next base: position 160,947 of record QGKV02000297.1, read on the forward strand.
AGATGATCTTTTGATCTGACAAAGACTAGCAAATACGCGGAGCTAATTTTGCTGAAACTTGGATTAAAAAGAAAAAAAAACTCGAAGGAAAGAAAGAAAGAAAGAAAGAAATAAAGAAATATAAGTTTGTGATCGTGTGGTTCATGTTGAATTGGGTGGGGTTTGTATAAACGCGTTTCTTCTGTTTATTAATTATGGTAGGTCCAACATCTCATCATCAAATCTTTTTTTTTGTTGATGTTATATGATTGTGTGTATTTAACCGTTTATATTAGTAGTTGTTCCCAATCTCTATTTGTATATGAAATGATATAAATCGTAAATATCTTGTCGTCAAATTACACGAATACGTGTGTATTTTTTTACTGTAATAACACGAGAAAATAAATACTTCGAGCAGTGTTGGATTAATTTACAAAGAAAAAAATGTTAGAAAGGAGAAAAAGGGGGAAGTAGTGGAGGGAGAACGCCAAGAAGGTACTGTGAAATGCTGTTGGGGTTTAGAAAGACAGGATGGCATTCCCGTAAATAAGAGAGATAGTGAAGGTGGATCGTTAAAGGGAAGACAAGAGTGACTGATCGTATCTGCTACGTACTCCACCCACAATGATTCGCCTCTCTACCCCACGCGCCTACACTTCTGTACGCTAACCGACGGCTCAGATTCTAAGATAACACGTGGCAACGCGGGGGAGAGAGTGAAGAGAGGCGAGAGAGTGAAATGGTAATGAGTCCAAAAGGAGGAAAGGCAGACAGTCGAGTGGGCCCCTTTAGGTGACAAAAGGCTGCCACAGACGTTGACCCAGTCGTACGGACTGTCAAATATCTTTTTTTTTTTCATCTAAACTTTATTAAGGGGACAAAGCCGATAAGAGAAAGCCCCAAAAACGATATAAGGATACAAACATAAAGCCCAATACACTAGGGCTAACCAAACCGCAAACCATTATTGGGCCCTAAGCCCATCATCCTAAACCCAAAGGCGCCTCTTCATTCACTCGTGTTGCGTGAACGGGACACGTGTCGAGATCCTCACAGCGAGGGACACGCGTCATCCGACCGCCACGTCTTGACCGAAACACCATCAGAGGGGCACATGTCCTAAGATCAAAGCCCCACCACATCACCGGTATGCAACCTCCGTCGATGCAATCATCGGATATCCACCGGAGGTCGACAACATCTTCCCCCAGAATCAGAGAAAAAGCGCGACCAAAACTCCACCTTGGAGCCCAAAACCGTTGAAACTATAGATTTTGAAACATCGATCTACGCTTTGAAATACATCAATCATCTACGATCGATCCAAAAAAATCAACAAAGATTTTCAGATCGAGAGTCGATTGGACAAAGAGACCAAAAGCGTAGATCGAGAACTGATTCCAGATCAAACAGGAGAAGAAGCCGGCGAAAGGACGGTGCTATCAGAGCCACCGCTTTCTCGGAGACGAAAGCCGGCAAAACCAGTGCTGTTAGAGCTACCGTTTCCCGGAAACGAAAGCTGGCGATAGCGGTATAGAAAGAATCACCGCTTCCCAGAATCAAGCTTGCTGACCGGAGTTGAATTTGATAGAAGCTCCGGTTGTGGTTTCATCTCAATCCTTCCTATGTGTCGGATTAAGGAGAGAAGACAGATCAAAAGGAGAGAGAAACTTAAAGAGGGTTTGACTGTCAATTATCCCTCCTCTTCTGTTTTTTCTTTCTTATTCCAAAAATAAAAACTCTTACCTTAATTTTTTTTGGATTAATGAAATACGAACGTCAATTATATCTTTCTTACCAGAGTTGTTGGAATAATGTTTATGCCTCGCTGTGTTCAAAAAAAAAAAGTTTATGCCTCGCTGGTTTTTTTCCTTGGTATATAGTGTTGCGGAAGCTCTTAAATTAAGCATGGACATTTTGGTTATCAATTTGGTTTATATGAGTTCAAATATAATAGTGTGTAGGTAAATGACTAGAAAATTTATATAAGAACTGGTAAATTTTTAGTTCCGATAGGATTAATTGGACAATTTCAGATAAATATCAAGATACTTTTAAAAAAAAAAAATCGGGAATTCTAATACTTTTTGATAATTAGTTTATTTTTCAAATATTTTTAGATACATTTGATACATTTTAAATTATGTAGATATATATTTTTGGTTATGTTATATATACATAATTAACATTTTTATAAATTTGAGTATCCGTTCAGTTTCCATTCAGTATTCCAAATATAAAAATATAGAAACCATTTTAATATTTAAGAGCTTTAATTCAGTTCTAATTATTTCGGTTTAATTTTTTTTCAGATCTAGTTTTTAATCTAGGCCTATCCGAGACAATTGATTTCCTAATTTTTGCTTGTACAGAAAGAAAAGAATATAGTAATTTCTATAAGATCAAAACTAAATTAACGAAGCGTTTAAAACCAATCTAACTATTTACCTTGGTGGTGGTACACAACATAGTAAGGCGTCGGTTTGAAAATTCCCAATCATTCTATGCACTACCGCTGACTGACAGCAAAAAGGGTGTCATTATACTTTTTTTTTTGTCATCTGGTAGATTAAGATTAGATCAAACATCATTTTACACGAGGACGTTAGAAACATTGCCTACCCTTAGAGAGCCAAGAGCCAGCGAGGTAACATGTACCACCCAGAGCCAAAAGTTGAACATAACACAAACCCCTAAAACTAACAAAGACAAAGAAGAAAAAAGATGCCGAGAGGCAGGAAAAGAAAACATCAGGAGAGGAGTGCTCAACCTTGCACTCAACACGAGCTTACCTAACTAGAACTCATCAACATTTAACACAACTTGAGAAGAGCAACGAGATAGACTGGAAGCACACAAACATCACCAACACATAAACTGAATCGAGAGAGGTTAGAATCCTTAACCGTCGATGTNCGAGATCTGACACGGTCAACAACCATAAAAGCCGACTTCCTTACCCTACAACCAAAGATGCCTCGTCGATGCTCTAGAGAGGAGCCCTAGACCGCTGAATCTAGCTCTCCCGGAGTAGATTTTGGGTTCCAACGCCGAACAAGCCCCAACCAAAGACACCATAAATATTGACGCCGACAAGGAAGAGGAGAAGGAAAACAAAAATAAAAGGATGAGAGGGAAGAGATGCAACCGACGATGACCGGAGAGACCGAACGCCGGTGCTCGAGAGTTCGATTTACCTTTCGCCGCTTTTTTCTCTGTAATTTTTGCTGAACACTTTTATGAGGTGTCATTATACTTATGCATGTGTATGTGTATATATATATATATATAGTATTGTAGTGTGTAAGTCAACGACTTAATTTATGTAAAAACTAAACGCTAAAATCAATAATTCATTATATCCATTATTAATGCAGGGTAAACAAAGAACTCTAACATATTATTATGAGTGAAAAAGGTGAAATGACTTTTTTTTTCAAGGCCAAATAAAAGAAAGAATCGAAATTAAGAAAGGTTGCATAAGAATAGAGAAAAAGACGAAGAAAAGGAGGAGGATAATGCTACACCAAACGTGTTGCCTTGTCAACATCTCTTAATTGAGCAACCACTTATTGCACTTACTCATGAGTCATGAACTTCTTCTCCCCACTTTGCTCTCTTCCCAGTATACAGATAATATGCCCTCAGATTACCGTTTACATAATTATAATCATGTGCGCAGTTAGGAAACATTTCTCTAATACTAATTTTCTTCAGTATCAAGTAATGTCAAGATCCTAGCTAGCTGATAATACATTATAAATACAATGTCATTTATACACTTAGCTTGTGCCATAACTGGAGCAGTAGACATATATGATTGCCTAAGACAAATAATATGTCTAAAGCTCCTGTTAAATTAAACTAATTAAGCTCCTGTGTGTAAACTCACATGCTATGTCCATAAAATAAGCAAATCTTAACTGGAACACTGGCTAAAAGAAGAAATTCATTATATTTATTACGAGTGAAATGGTGAAATAGGAAAAAAAGAAGAAGAAGAAGAAGAGAGGTGAAATAGGTCAATTAAAAAATGGTGAAATAGGTGTTGCTAGATAAAAGAAGAAAACGAAATAAAACAGAAGGAAGGGGGGGGAGGAGGTTCTTGTAGGATTATTACTAGTACTAGTATAGTATAGTACATAGTGCGGGTCAATCTTATTACTTGAGCTTCATTGTTATATGAGCCGGAACAAATTACGAAAGTCCAGTTAATTATTTATAATGGGTTTCAGTTGGTTTTATATCTTGGACTGATCCTAAACCTGACGAAAGGTTTGGAGCTATTCTCGGCCGGTCGCTGTAATCAAGACTTCTATTCACAGAGAGCAGTCTTTCTTCTGAGAAACGCCTTAGAAGCTGTTGGAAAGTTGTAAGATGATTGATGTGGACTACAACAAGTGCTACCATCATCTTAAAGCTTCTTGATCGGGCTTGGAGTAGTATATGTATAAAGAGTTTGGGCAGCAGGCCCTTATGTTCTCCCATGTGTTTAGAATTCGAATTTCTCCATTTTCAATTTTGTGTGAATGGTAAAGTTCATACATGTCCCTCAGGCAGCAACACCATACTGTATGTGATGGAGAATGCGAGAGACGAGCTGAAGAAGAAAGGCAACGCAGCACAAGAGTGGGGACTTGGCTTATTTCCTATTTCGGACCTGGAATCACCTTCGAAGGCCTTCTCATCCGCAGCCTCACCTCTCCCTAATTTTCAAATATGGAAATATTATGAAAAAGAAAGACGAATAGACATACTAAGAGCCACAAACATATTATACTTAACAGTTGTTTAATTTGATTCGAATAAGTAACAGCATGTAATAAGCGTTGTTAGGAAGAGAAAGAAAAAGAAAAACACATATATTAATAATACTAAATGGCATGTGATTAGGAAGGAATGTTTAGAAAAGGTCAAAAGCAGCAGCACGTGTCAGTAGCGGAAGGACTCATCCACTTGGAACCACACAAACAAGAAGAGACGAAACCCATTGCTTCTACTAAAAACAAGGCTTCCACCTTTTTTTAATTCACACGCCCGCACCAAAACACTTGCATCAAAAAAGCCATGAACTTATCATGCATTGATTTTGTCATGTTCAGCAGTCGTGGACAACATGACGAGGGCAACATGTCACGTCCCTAATGGAAGAGGGAGAGATCGAATCATCTAATTAACTTGTCTCCAAACCAAGACGAAGAGCTTGCCAACTGTCTTGTCTTGTTATCCAATTCGGGGGATCATTATAATAGTGGTGGCCATCACAACAAGCATGGACATGGCAAGGGTAAAACTATCAAAAAACAAAAGACCTCACAATCTTTCCAATGCAAAGCTTGCAAAAAGGTGTTTACGTCGCATCAGGCATTGGGTGGACACAGGGCAAGCCACAAGAAAGTGAAGGGTTGTTTTGCCACTCAAGATAAAGAAGAAGAAGAAGAAGATGAAGATGAAGATGAAGATGAATACAAAGAAGAAGATGATGAAGAAGAAGAAGAGGAGGAAGAAGATAAAGCAACAGCGGCCGATCACAATAATATTATTACAAGAAAAAGATCCAACGCCCACGAATGCACCATCTGCCACCGCGTATTTTCATCGGGACAAGCCTTGGGAGGCCACAAGAGATGTCACTGGTTAACACCTTCCACTTATTTTCTTATGACGCCACTACATGATTCTTCTTTTGCCGCAAGATCTCAGATGCTAGAACAACCATCTCTAGATCTCAACTTAGCTTGCCAAGAGTATTCCGTTGATCCAACGGCCATGAGAGTGGGGAGCGATGATGGTGGCAACAATCATAACGCTACTTCACCTGATTCATGGTTAAAGCTCGCTAGAGGTGATTGGTCTTAACGGCTGACTAGTTATTATTGGTTAAAGTTGCTAATTATATTCATTCGATTCACATACCAATTACGAGCATCAAATTATATAAGCGTAAAGCCGTTCGCTTCGCTGTGCTAGAGAGCTATAGTAATACACGTATAAGACTTATAGTCACCATTTGAAAAAGTAAACGGTATCTATTTTTTTGTGTGTGGGCGAAAGATCACCTATGGCTGTCCTTACATGTTGAAAGGCAGCTTAATTTATAGGCGTCGATATAGTATAGCTAACGATTTTTTGTCATAATTAATTTAATTCATCCTTGTCTTAAAGAGTCGTCGTGATTTACTTGTTTGGCAATATCAAGAACGAAATACATGTACACAATCTCAAAATACATAACAGCTTAATTAATTAACAAACATGAAGAAGATCCGAAAGAAGAAAATATCACAAATAGATGAATCAAATTGACCAAGCCGCTCTTACTACACACACTGCAACTAGTAAACGAAATTTGTGGTCACCATCCACTGATCAGTTGGTGTGGACCTCAAAGTCTATTAAGAGCATTATTAACCATGGAACCCCATTAGAGATTCTTAATGAATATTTTAGTAATAAATGTAGATTAAGAACTTTTGTTAAGAAAAGTTTAGTTTAATTGCTCCAATGGTAGGATTTTAAATTAAGGGGTTTTAAGAAATTTTTTTTTTATTAAACATAAATATGAATCCATTCACCATTGAAGGACCAAAGCTAGTAGACTTCTGAGCCAAGGACGGGGAAGTGGTCTAATAAGTGATAGAAAAACACATAAAGGCAAAAGAGGAGTAGAGAAAGAACGGCTTTGCTTTACATGTCACCAGCAACAAGAAGAGACCAAGAGAGATGAGACTACAACATAAGTCAGTTCTATGATTGATTATAAGCAAATGTCTCTCAAGAAATTAGGTAGTTTTGTATATTTATGTAAGTTTCATGTTATAAGATTTGAAAACACTTCTTTGATTGATTATAGTCTAGGTATTGATCGTTGCATACCAAACACCAACATGAAAATAATGCATATTAGTATATGAAATCACATTTTTGCACCAACAATGTTGTCTAATTAAAAGAGATGTGTTCTACAGCAGAGACGTACCTTGTTTTTAGAAGGCTCAATGACTTGTAATACTTCAGCAAGCTCATCTTTAGGTACCTGCAGGAAGAGAACAGCTTCAACATGGTCATGAATTCAAACAACAACATCAAAGCAAGACAAGCTTACACAACAACTATAAACAACATCAAAACAAGACAAACTTAACCTCAGAGAGAACAAGACAAGCTTACACAGAAACATACAAACAATAACCAGAAACAGAACAAACAAGATTAGCTTACACATTAAAAACGATCTCCATGTTGTCAAAAAGCTTATTTTCAAGGCTCATCAACATCATTTCCTGAAGCTGTTTGTTAAGAGACAGAGGAACTAAAAAACATTAACTCTCATTGATTCCAGAAGCGGTTTCTGCAACCCATTGCCTCTCCCGGCGCACCCTACACTTAATATCACCACTTTCATCTCCTCTCAGCCTCACCGCGGCACCACCGCCTTCATCGACGCCGCCACTGACCANTCTTTTCGGACAGCTTCTTGACGTTGAGCAAATAATTGTGCTTTCGGTCCTTGTGGTATTGAAATAGATTGGATAAATGTTGTCCATTTCGGATAAATACCATCGGTGAGATAGTAAGCCAAATGATACTCTCTTCCATTGACATAGTAAGTGACTTGTGGAGCTTGACCCTTTATTATGTCATCAAAAACAGGGGAGCGATCAAGAACATTGATATCGTTTAAGGTACCTGGAGGTCCAAAAAACGCGTGCCATGTCCAGAGATCATATGAAGCAACCGCCTCTAAAACGATTGTTGGTTTACCCAAACCACGAGAATATTGTCCTTTCCAAGCGGTGGGACAATTCTTCCACTCCCAATGCATACAATCGATGCTTCCTATCATCCCGGGAAATCCACGATACTCCCCAATATCAAGTAGATGTTGAAGATCAGCGGGTGTTGGTCTTCTTAGGTACTCATCGCCGAATAAATTTATTATTCCTTCCACAAAATTTTCCACACATAACCGAGTTGTAGTTTCACCGAGCCCGAGGTATTCGTCGACCGTATCAGCCGCATAACCATACGCCAAGACACGAATAGCTGCTGTACATTTTTGGAGTGCAGAGAGACCAAGCCTTCCAAGACCATCCTCCTTTTGCTGAAAGTATTGAACTTCAGTGGAGAGACGATCAACAATACGCATGAACAATGGCTTGTTCATTCTAAAATGGCTTCGGAAAAAAAATTCATGATATGTTGGAGTATCACTGAAATAATCATTCCATAACCGTGTGTGGCCTTGTTCTCGATTTCTCTCGATATAAACTCGTTTTTCCGTCTCTTGGATTCATCTTCTTGACCACCATAATCAACGCAAAGATTTTCGAAAGTTTGATCAAATTGTTGATCAAAATATTGATCAAAAGTTTCATCATCTACTCCCTCAAAAGTGTTATGGGAAGAAGATGCCATGAGATGTATTTTTTTAAAAAACTTGAGATGGAAGAAATAGCTTGAGATGGAACTTTTGAACTGATAAATATTTTGAATCGTTTGAACTTGTGTTTGATCTTCTGTTTTTTTTTTAGGATAAAGAACTTATGAGATAAATAACTTCAGATGAAAGAAACAAGAACGAATTTGAGTTTAGAGATGGAACGTTTTGTGAGAGGGAACGTTTTGTGAGATAAGAAGAAAGAGCTTGCATTCTACAATCTTGAATACATGCCCATTTATAAAACTTTCTTATACTTTGCTTACAAAAGTCCGTGACATGAAACTACAACACGAGACTAAAATACAAGACCTGATACATGTGAGACCTAAGACAAAAATATAAGACCTGATATTAAAAAACAAGACCTGATACTACAGCTAGAAACAAACAACAGCGTGATGCCAAGGTTTCTTTACAAGTCTGTGAAAAGATGACATGACTACACAAGATGCCAAGGTTTCTTTCCACTCCCAGTTCTAAGACCAGAGAGATCAAACGCTAGTCCGTGACAGAAATGAGAGAAGATGACTTAACTACACAAGTTGCCAAGGTTTGTTTCCACTCCCAGTTCTCCACTCTGACTTGAAACACAAAGTTAAGCATTAAGATTCATCATTAACAAAGACATGAAACACAAAATAAGCTTCTTCAGAGATAGGACACAAGTGATGATAACAAGACAAACACAAACGTAGGCATTTGGATTCATCATAAACGAACACAAGAAACACAAACATCCGCATTTAGATTCATCATTAAACGACACAAACATTTTGATACAACATAACAAGAACAAGAAACATAGAGTTATTACGATACAACAAACAACGAGTAGACGACCTAGACTTAGACTTGGACTTGAACTTAAACAACCTAAACTGAGATTAATTAGATAGAGCTTCTTCTTCACAGCTCATTAATTAGACAACAAGAGCTCATTAATGAGCTTCTTCTTCAGAGCTTCTTCATAGTCAGCAAGAGGTTCCTTTTTTGCAACTAAACTATCAAGTAACTTCATCTTTGACAGCCTTTCTTTCATGGCCATATCCTCCTTCTTGATGCTCCACATTCTTTGAAACCCCGCCACTGTCTTGCCCTTTGCCTTCGCCTGCTTACCATACCCCTTTGCTGCCTTAACACCAGGGGCCCGAGTGGTCGCTTCTTCAGGTTCACCAGTATTGGTTTCAGAGGCGTGAGAGGTTACTGATTGTGAACCGTCGTTGCACTTCCTCTTTTTGGAGCTTCTCTTGGTTTTAGAACTGGANTTCTTATTACTTTTTAATGCATTTAATAACAAAAAGTGAAATAAGAGACAAGGTTAAGAAACCCACACATTTTAGTGGTCCATTGCAAGGTTCTTAATTTAGGGATCTTAAAAAAAAAATCATTAAACATTTTTTTATTAAACTTAACATTTTTTATTAAGTAAAACATATTAAAAGATAACATTTTAAACACAGATTTTTAAATAAAAACATAAAAACAAAGATTAGGAAAATAAACGATAATAATTTGAAAGAAGCATCGGAGTTCAGTTGTTGTCTTCATCACGTCCAAATTTAAACCATACATGTTCAACCAAATCATCTTTCAGTTGTTGATGCATGTGTCTATCACGAATTCTAGTTCGAACTCCCATCATATTGGCGATATTTGTAGGCATATCTGTAGAATACGTGAGATCCACATGTGAACTTCCGTTGTCTTCTCCTTGTTGGAACTCGGTCTTCGGACTGGCAGCAAAATAGGCTGCAATTCTTTTCCAGAATGCACCTGATCTTTGCTCGTTGCCGACGACAGGATCTTTACTTGTATTTAACCAGGAGCTTATCAGCACAACGTCATCTGTAGGAGTCCATGTCTTCGTTGGATACGCTCTGAAGGAGTGTCAGCAAAGTTTGAATCTTCTCCAACACCAAACACAACCTCTTGTTGACTGTTAAGAAGGTGAACAAAAGTTGAGTTGTGTTTGTTATATGGATTAGAATCCATACGAGCCAATTTTGCCGAAAGAGGAGAAGGAAGAGAAGGAAGAGCAATGAAATGAGGAGGAGAGCAATGTTATGACAGAATGATAAGAAAGAGGAGAAGGAAGAAAAGAGGAGTGTTACCGAGATGATAAGAAATAGGAGAAAGAGATGTGTTCAATAAATTGAAGAGAGGAGCAACCACAAAGACATGACACATATCTACAACATTCATCACAAAGAGTTGACATCTATCTACAATATGAACATCAAATTCTATCTATTTATTACTGAGAATTCAATCCTAATCTAACACTAACCAGCAACATTTATTACGGGAATTCAAACCTAACCTAATCTAACACTAACCACCATCATTTATTACCGGAATTCAAACCTAACCAAAGACAAATGTGTTACTTGTATTGCTTTTCTCGTCCTTGTTGATGACGAACCTTCCTCTTCTCTCCTGATCCATCTATATTAAGACCAAAAGACAGAAACATTTCAGATAGAATTAAAGGATTTATATCAACAATTGTGCAATGTTCAATGTCAAAAATCTATAACATGTGCAATGTTCAATGTCAAAAATCCTGATCATGATACCAACCAACCTAACGAAAATAAATATTAAGACCTCAAAAGATTTTCTCTGAATATGAACAAATCGTAAATCAAGAAAAGAACACAAAGCTTGATTCTTGAGATGGGTTTTTGTTTGTATTATCGCTAAAGGCAATGCCTGAGGAAGCAACAACACAAGTCTGATTAATTGTGTTATCTTGTCTTCTAAACGCTTCACTTGCAAGTCATGCTCCTCAATCACACCATCTCTGTTTCTTTTGAGGTCTTAATCTAGACAAACAAGAACAACACATGCATCAAGCTTTCCTTTCGATTCGATTGAGCTAATTGAAGGATTGAAAAAAAAAATTAAGATATCTTAACCTTTCGATTTGAGGAGCAGCAACANAAAAAAAGAAAGTGTGGCAGGCAGGAAGCTGTATTGAAAGAATTAAAAAAAGGTTGGTACATTTGTAGTCACCCCAGGTGCCATGGGCAAACAACCGTAGCACATCCAGGCAGACAGAATGTGTGGTTCCTTCAAGCTGCAATGATGCATTGTTAAGATGAGACTAATTAAAAGGCAAAAATTAGGATAAAACTACCTACGTTACGTATCCAAGCATAGACAACAGAACAAAAAATAATAAATATAATTAGCAAGTTTGGCAGACCTGTGGGCCACCAAATGGGTGAGTAAAGGATGGGCCATTAAGCCCAATTGGGGGAGGTGTTTTGACTAAAATGTGCCGTTGACGTTGACGACGTACGCCGCACCCAACGACCGCCAAACTGAGCACACTTTCCCCCTTCCTCTTTGGCATAACATCCTTTTTAGTCTCATTCATGGCGATGCTTTCTACTCCGGAGACGGTCATGAACATGGACGGATCTGCATCTGCATCTCCGGAGGTGGTCGTTTCCGATCCCTCACCATCGTCCCCCGACGGATCGCGCTCTAGCGGCTCACCTGATCGCACCTCTTCTCCAAGCCCTTGTCGTGGTGGTGAAAATCAGGTGCTGATCTGATCAATTTGATTGAATTGAGTATGTCTTGTCTTCTTCTGATCTGTATTTTTTTTGACCTGAAGTCTGAAGTCATATCGAGGAGTGAAGAGTATCGGCAATTATTTCGGCTCCCAGCTGACGAAGTACGTATTTGTTTGCTTGCTTGCTTGCTTGCCTCTCTTAGTTGACCAATGGAATGCTTTCTTATTTTATGTATGTGTGTAGGTCCTTGTTCAAGATTTCAACTGTGCTTGTCAAGAGAGTATTCTTCTCCAGGTAAAGTATTTATCTCCTTGATGTTTTCTCAACACTATTCCTCTCACCTTTCTTTCTTTTTTTGCAGGGTCATATGTACCTCTTCATTCATTATATCTGCTTTTACTCTAACATCTTTGGCTATGAGACCAAGGTACTCCCTTCTCCATCACTCATTCATTCATTCATTTCCTCACTGTTTGTTTCCTTTATCGTGCTTCTCTTTTCGTGTTGCAGAAAATTATTCCATTTGCGGATATCTCTTGTGTTAAACGAGCAAAGACTGCTGGTATTTTCCCCAATGCCATTGAGATTTTAGCTGGAGGCAAGAAGGTAGGATCATTATCATCTCCTCTCTACTCCCTTTTCCTTGTTTCCCCTCTCCCTGATTTGGTTTTTCCTCTTTCAGTACTTTTTTGCATCCTTTCTTTCCCGTGATGAAGCTTTCAAGCTTATCCATGATGGATGGGTTGAATATGGTTGTGCTGTCAAATCCCAAGCCCAGATTCAGGTTCCCAAACAACCCTTGGCAAATACACTGCTGCTTGTTGTTTCTTTATGCTCATCTTCCTCACCTTAACTGTTCAGGATTCTTTTTCTGAGTCCAACAACCAGGTAAACGATGGAGTTGTTCAGAGTACTTTGGATTTGGCGAGTGAGCTTGATTCCCCATCAAGGTACTTTATTTCTTCTATATGGTTTGCCTGGTTGCTGTTACTAACTAACTGCTTCATGCCTCACTATCCTTCACTTCACAGGGATGAAACACCTCGTCTTTCAGGCAGTTCCAGCGTTCCTGTTATTACTCAAAATGGCGTTTCACCTTCATCTGTAAATCCTCAGCGGCACACAGAACCACTTGTAGATAGTGTGGCCTCTTCTTCAACCAATATCTTGAACTCCAAGCCTGAAGACTTAAATGCACCAAAATGTAGTTAAAGTCCTTCCTCGCTTTTATTTTAATTTTGTCTGGCAACGTCTTTGGTTATCATTTTCATTTCAACTGTTTAAATATCTGAATGCTAGTGTTTTCAGTAAGCTCAACGGTTTTTTTTTTTTGCTTGGATCATGTCCAAGTGTTGGTAGATAGTATTAAGAATGCAAACGCTTGGGTTTCTCCTAATTTTAGAAAGAAGTGCTGGTCCACTTAAGTTGGACAGCCATAATTATCTTCATTCTGTTTCGAGGTGTATGTTTGCATGTGTCTATCTTTTAGCTTGCTTTTTTGACCTGAACTGACTTTGTTTGAAATTTAAATGGTCAATGGATAAACCGTCTCATAATGGTTTCACTGTATTGGGCCTATCGGAATGGGGTAGCTTAGCTTTTTTTTTTTTTGCCTCTTGATGGTACTTAACAAGTTACATCAGTTCTCATTTTGTCGCACCTTGCACATAATATGGAGACCCTATTTCCTGCTGATCTAGTTTTTCGTTGATGCATGATCTCTCATCTATCTTTTTTTGGTTACTGCGACCTCTTTTCTTGTTGTCATTCGAATTCACCACTCATTTTTTATGTTCCTTGCATGCAGTATCATCTGATTTTACAAAGGTAGCAGAGGCAAAGTTTCCGGTAATGTCACATTTTTTTGACCTATGGGATAGATAATATATTATGTAATCATTGTCAGTCAAATTTATGAGAATCTAAGCATTAACTGAAACCAGAAGTTTCATATGTAGTTAAACAGAGTTTTCTTTATGTTTGCAGATTCCAGTAGAAGAGTTCTTTAGATTGTTTTTTTCAGATGCGGCTGTCAGTTTTGTTGAATCTTTCCATAAAAATTGTGGAGATAAAGGTAGAGCGATAAGTGATGGAATCATTTTGCTGCTTGTGTTATTGTATTCGTACATTTCTCTCTCTGCCGGGGTATTTTTTTAATAAAAAAGAGACATTTTTGTTTGCAGAGTTTAGGTGTAGCTCTTGGGAACCTCATGAAAAGCTTGGACACACTCGCAATGTCTCATTTCAGCATCCGATAAAAATATATTTTGGTAATATTTTTTATTTCCTTTTGGATAGATTCAGTTACATGGTATATCAAATATGGGTATGCATGACCTTTTGATTTCTCTCAAAGGTGCAAAGTTTGGTGGCTGCCAGGAGTCACAGAAATTTCGGATGTACAGAGATAGGTAGTGTTAGAATCGCGGCTCTGTTTAGAAGAGAATCACTTTTAATGATCGTGCAAATACATACCTATTTTCTGTTGTCTGATATTGTCAATATTGTGCTAGCCATTTGGTTATTGAAACATCGCAAGAGATCACCGATGTGCCTTATGCAGATTACTTTACGGTAGAGGTACGAAGAAATTTTACATATAGTGCTGATTGATTTGCGTTAGAGGTGAATATGTTACCTTTGCCTTAATCCAGGGGGTCTGGGATGTGAAAAGAGATTGCAAAGACTCGATAGAAGGTTCTATACTGGATGTTTATGTCAATTTGGCCTTTTCTAAGAGAACAGTGTGGAAAGGTTTGTTTAGCATCATGTACTCTTTGGTTTGTCCTTGAACGATTTCACCGTGTTTTTTATATGCTTCTCTCGGAACTCAGTGTATTCATGGTTGTTGGATCTGACCTCTTATGATTGATGCGTTTATGAGCTTTTGCAGGAAAAATAGTGCAGTCAACTTTGGAAGAGTGTAGAGAGGCTTATGCAGCATGGATAAGAATGGTACTTATGTAGCCATTGCGTTTGGCATTGTTATTTTTTCAGTTTATTCAGGCTCGTAAACTAGTTTTTGTTTTATTTTTATGATTATACTTGGAGGCACATGAACTGTTGAAACAGAAGAAGCTGGAGAACCAAGAAGGTTTGTTGTGCTGAGTGATGATTAAGATAAGCTTTTTACCCCAAGTAGAAAGCTGGCTGACAATTTATTCTGACACAGGTATCAAGTTGAGTGAGGATGGTGCCGTGAGCTCAGCAAGCGAAGAAAGAGTATCTGAATGTGAAGAGCAGAGGGTGGAGATAGCAAGAGGAAGAGGAGGAGGGGTAGTGAATATTTTAAGGGAATCATTAATGAATGTGACATCATTTGTGAAGAGGCAAAGCTCGACAAAGCAGGCTTTAGTAATAGCGTTTGCAGTGATCCTACTTATGCAGGTAATTATAAAAAAAAACGAAAGTAAATGCAGTGTTTGTTTTCTAATTTATAAATTAAAAATTGGTGTGGTGTGAGAGAGATAAAGAGAAGATGCTGATAAGTGGAAAGTGTGGACACAGGTGACGATAGTGGTGCTTCTGAAGAGAGGACCGGAGCAAGTGCAAATGGGTAGTGAATACTACAGCAGCTACGACAAGAGTGGAATTGGGGAGAGTGTTGGATGGTTGGAGAAGAGAATGCATTTCCTGAGGGAGGAGATGATTATGGTCGAGGATAGGTTGCAGAGGATGCGACAAGACCACGCTGCCTTGAAGGCTCAGCTCCACCAATTGGAACGCCTCCTTCTCCGCCACCAACAATGAGATAATTCTGCTGGCGGATTTGTATCTATATGTCTGTATGTATCATGTATAAGCTTTTGTATTTTCGGATGTTAGTTTGCAAAGTTACACCCACGGGTATGATATGGATCAGTGTTGTAAGTATTGGACATTGTTTGTTTCTCAACTGCAAATCTTTCTATATTGCTGATTTATATATTTACAAATATTTTTACTAATGAATTTCGCGCAATATACGTAGCAATATACGTATATATACTCTTGTCGTAACTGCTGTAGCAATATCCTGCTCTGCTCGATCAGTCTTCGAGTCCAACAATAACAGTCCAACAGTAACAGTAATGCTCCGAGTGCAGACTGCAGAGTATGCGGCACACTATCCTTGAACTTATGACAAGTCATTTCAAACTCTGAATAACAGTAATGCTCCGAGTAAATATCAACTCCTAAATCATTTCAGTACCGGTTTACCACCATGAGTGTTCTTGCATTGACCGATTTTGGGCAAGTCATATAGCTAGCTGGAAGATAAGCATAAGCAACTGATTTCGTCCAGACAAAACTCCATCTTTTAGACTTGCCCAATTTCGTTTTGTTACTATTGAAAATAACAGTACCTGGGAAAAGCTCACCTAATTATAAGTTGTCAAACCATTGTCCATTACAATACCAACGCTTATTTAAGATTCATTGAAACAACAGAACAAGAAACTAGCATGAATCTCAGTAATGTTGATGAGTCAGAAACATTAAAAAAAAAACAAACAAACTTCAGCCACATATTCCCAGCAACTCGACTGATTTCTTTCTCTAAATAGGCTTGATCTTGAAGTGCAGCGAGATGAGCGAAAAAACAAGACATTTCAAGTCCTGCGACCATGATTGTTGCAAAAGGAATATGTTAGTTAGAGCAAAAAAAATTAGCTAGAGATGTATGCTCACATAGAAACATTATAAGTCAGCTGATAAGAGAGCAAACAACATCAGAATAGGCAGGTAAAAGTTTGGTGTTACCAACTACAGGACATATGTTCAAGTTTGACATTGTGAAACAATCACAGAGAGTAGTCTAAAACTAATAATATCCGAGTTTAGGGGGGATTTGCTTTGTGGAGAATGGGACACTAAAGTATCCTTGGTATAAATTCATCATGGTAAAGGAAAAGAGAGGTAACCTGAACAAGATAGTAGAAGATGCGAAGACCTTCAGGATCATCACTGCTCTGGACATCAACAAGAGAACCAATCTTAGATGTAGCGAAGGAGATGTGCTCATTTCCCATAACGATCTCAAGCTCTTGTCTCCCAACACGGTCAGGTTCCGGCCACTTAAAATCATCTTCTTTCATTATCTACCCACAAAAATAATCACGAGTAAGGCACACAAAAGATACTGCACACACACATGCAATGACGGAAATTCATATAAAATCATCCATCATTACAAGTTAGCGAAGCCCAAGAGAGGAGAAAAGGTTCTAAATCTACACACGTAATAATAAGATCACCAATCAGTTTCAAATTTGTACGCACATAGATACACAAAACCCTAATCGAGTTCGAGCGGACAGGAATAGAACCAAATCTGAGGAGAGTTAAGGAGAAAAAGACCTCGCTCTCGGAGACGATACGCTTGCATTCCTTGAGAACGGCGGGGGTGAGAAACACCTCCTTCCGGATCATCGTATCGTTCTTGTAGTTTGAGTTATTGGCGTATCGGAGCTTACCGTCCGGTCTAAACTCGAACTCCAGAAACTCGTGTCCAAATTTCCCCTTGTGCCCGACATAGTACCTCAGGTAGAACTCGTTTTCTTCTTCCATGCCCTCGATTTCTGGAGAATTAAGACCTCGAGCTCGCTCTCCCGATTTCTCTTCTGAGTTGTGTTCTGCCCTTTTTTTTTTTTTTTAGAGGAACCCCCAAAAGAAAGAAAGAGCACCTCTCTACATATATTAATGGGCTTAGATGGCAGCCCAAATACATAAATATGAGCCCACCCATATAAACAAACATTCTGGCCCATTTTAATTTTATCGAAACCGTCTGCCTGATATCGAGAGATCTATACCGAGAAGGAAGTTGCACAGGCGATGCCGACGGATACGAAAATGGCCAATTTTCTTCAATCCTATGGTAGTTGTTTGTGCATGCTCTTTTCATTTTTTTCTAGTTATTAATTGAAACTTTTGAAATTCTGTTTTGGGAGCAGGATATGATCTGATTCTGGGAGCTATAGCTGCAATTTATGTGGTCATGTCACCATATACTAAGGTGGAAGAGAGCTTCAACGTACAGGTACCCTCCTTCTTTTCACTTGCCAAGATCTACTCTCCTTTTATTTTTTTACTNAATCGAGTTCGAGCGGACAGGAATAGAACCAAATCTGAGGAGAGTTAAGGAGAAAAAGACCTCGCTCTCGGAGACGATACGCTTGCATTCCTTGAGAACGGCGGGGGTGAGAAACACCTCCTTCCGGATCATCGTATCGTTCTTGTAGTTTGAGTTATTGGCGTATCGGAGCTTACCGTCCGGTCTAAACTCGAACTCCAGAAACTCGTGTCCAAATTTCCCCTTGTGCCCGACATAGTACCTCAGGTAGAACTCGTTTTCTTCTTCCATGCCCTCGATTTCTGGAGAATTAAGACCTCGAGCTCGCTCTCCCGATTTCTCTTCTGAGTTGTGTTCTGCCCTTTTTTTTTTTTTTTAGAGGAACCCCCAAAAGAAAGAAAGAGCACCTCTCTACATATATTAATGGGCTTAGATGGCAGCCCAAATACATAAATATGAGCCCACCCATATAAACAAACATTCTGGCCCATTTTAATTTTATCGAAACCGTCTGCCTGATATCGAGAGATCTATACCGAGAAGG
The DNA here is from genome assembly GCA_003260655.2 of Brassica cretica. Taxonomy (NCBI): domain Eukaryota; kingdom Viridiplantae; phylum Streptophyta; class Magnoliopsida; order Brassicales; family Brassicaceae; genus Brassica; species Brassica cretica. The sequence goes on from QGKV02000297.1 coordinate 179,495, forward strand.
AAGTTGCACAGGCGATGCCGACGGATACGAAAATGGCCAATTTTCTTCAATCCTATGGTAGTTGTTTGTGCATGCTCTTTTCATTTTTTTCTAGTTATTAATTGAAACTTTTGAAATTCTGTTTTGGGAGCAGGATATGATCTGATTCTGGGAGCTATAGCTGCAATTTATGTGGTCATGTCACCATATACTAAGGTGGAAGAGAGCTTCAACGTACAGGTACCCTCCTTCTTTTCACTTGCCAAGATCTACTCTCCTTTTATTTTTTTACTGAGTGGTGAATTTGCATGTGACCAGTCAATGCACGACATTCTTTACCATCGCCATCGTTTGGACTCTGTGAGTGACCTGACCTCTTCTTCTTCTTTACTTGTTTCAATTGTAAGTCACGTTTTACTGAGTGTTTTATTCTGTCAGTATGATCATTTGGAATTCCCCGGTGTTGTCCCTCGAACTTTTGTTGGTAAGCACTGTTGCTGCTAATTGTTGGATTCTTTTTATGTTTCGTCAACTCTGATTGATCTCTTCTTTCAGGAGCCTTCATAGTCTCTTTTCTTGCATCACCCGTTGTCTCCTTTATCACCTGGCTTGGCTTCCCAAAGATTTATAGTCTTGTTGCAGGTTTCTCTTCTTCTTCTTCTTCTTTTTCCCCCCTTGGATTCTCCCTAATGGAATCGCTAAACACTTATCTTCTTGAATTTTAAGCTACACACTAAACCAATTCAAATCATTGTGTTTCTTTATTAACTTGTATAGCTCGTTTGGTGCTGGGCTGCATCATATTATCCACACTAAGATTTTTCCGGATTCAGGTATGAAGTTTGTTTGCTAGTTAGTAATTTGCTCTACTGCTTGTTTCCATTCTCTATCTGATTCTTTGCCCCCACCCCACATGTCTTTGGTATTGGAATATCTCAGATGCACCTTGACGATTGTTTTTCTCCTGCACACTGAGCAGAATTTACCTCTTTGACAGATAAGAAAAAAGTTTGGACCTCAAGTGGAATCTTTCTTTGTACTTCTCACCAGTCTGCAATTTCATTTTCTTTTCTACTGCACTCGTCCTCTACCTAATATTCTAGCTTTGGGATTAGGTAATTACTTCTATTCATCTAACTCCTCTAGTAATGTCCTAGCAATCTTTCCCATGTCCCATTTAGCATAGCTCCCGTTTGCTGCTAATGTTGTGAAATGAAATCTCGGTTGTGCAGTTAATCTGGCATATGGTAATTGGTTAAAGGGAAACTTTTATTCTGCTTTGAGCTTCCTGGTATGTAGTTTTCCTGTTAACATGATTTCCTGATTATAATAATCTTCATGGCCTCCGGAACTTGGATTTTTTTCTGACATGTTTTTCATCTGATAACCAGATTTTTTCCACTGTAATCTTCAGATGCGATGTGATGTTACTGCTCGGGCCTATCGGTCTTGAGTTTTTATTGGTGAGCTGATGATGAATAGTCTGGTTTCTGAACTTCTATATGTGTACTTTGTTGTTTCCTTCTGATGGGGGGTGCTTTACGTTTATCAATGACAGACCAGATCGATCTCCTTCTGGAAAGCACTTAAGTATTGTGTTGGAACCGCTGTAGTGGCTGTAGGTTGGTTAAAGTTCCTCTCCATTCTGTGATCTATTTGCATTTTCCCCCTTAGGACTCTAGTTTCCGAGTCGGGCTTTTTGTGGTCATGGAAATTAATCTTAGCACAGGTCTTACTATTTCCGTTGACTCTATCATGTGGAAGAAGTTTGTCTGGCCAGAGTTTGAAGTTTTCTGGTTTAACTCCATTCTGAACCGGAGTTCTGACTGGGGTGTATCCTTCCACAATTTGTTTTTTTCTTTTCTTATCATAGATCACTTTATAGCATCTGATCCGCTGCCTGATTAGAGGATTCCCTTCTTTACAATGATAACCATTTAGATTTCCATACACTAGTATACATTTCCAATGCAAAACTTATTTTGCTAAGATCGTGGCCTTGCCTTTTTGTTAAATTCTATGTTGTTCCTTGACAACTAGTTGCTAAACCAGACACATTCCATTCATTGGTACTTCACCTCGGCACTCCCACGATCTTTACTAGTAGCTTATCCTCTTTCCCTGGTAATTACTTGACCTGCTAACATATCTCATATTGTCTTATTCCCTTCGAGTTAGGATATCTGATTGTATCTGTAAAATATTTTTTTTCATTTGTTCTCTTTTTGGATTACGCAGCTTGGTACCGTATTTGACAGGCGGGTTCCATTCCTTATTCTTCCTGTTTTATCCTTTGTTATACTCTACTCTAAACTTCCACACAAGGTATTCAGATTTATTACTTATCTTAGTAGCCCATTAAAGTTTCTTTATTATTTGCTAACAGAGGCTTACCTGTCTTTCTTGATATATGCAGGAACTCCGCTTTATTATTAGTTCAGTGCCAATGCTCAACTTATCAGCTGCAGTTGCTGCCAGCAGAATGTATGAGTTCTATCAGACGTTTGCTAACTAAGCTTTCAATCATAGCTAGAGCGTTCTTTTATTCAGTCACTCAAGTGCCCTTTTGATACACTTTATACAGCTACAATAACAGGAAGAAAACTATTTGGAAACTGGTGAACATGGTTATGCTAGCATTATTTGTAATCAGGTAGAAATAGTAGGCAGTTATCTTTGCTATGTAAGGGATTTGGTAGCCTACTTAATCCTGTCCTATAGTGCAGGGTGCACGATTGTAACATTCATGGCATCTTACAACAACTATCCAAGCGGCTATGCTCTTAAGCGCTTGCATCAGATAAGTGAGCGACTTATTCTTTTTGGGGTTTCTTGTTATTTCAGCAGCGTTTACTTGGGTATCATCAAACAAAAAAAATATGCTAGCCAGTTTCTGGTTGTCCCACATGCCCCTTTTTATACGTGATCATCCTTTTTGAGGGTTGATATCTTATTTGCCTAGAATATGATTAATGTGACCTGGTGCCTTGCATGTTTCCCAGGCCATCCTGCGAATGTAGTGGGAGAAGAGTGGGTTCACATAGACACTTTTGGTGCTATGAATGGAATATCTCGCTTTTGTGAAGAAGGTTTTCCGTGGAGGTGAGTGGGGTTGATTCTTATAAAGGAAGGGGGTGGTATCTGTTTAGGTATCTATGAGGAGATAAAAGTTTTCTTGTGGAACGCAGATACTCAAAAGAAGAAGAGGTGGGGGTTGAGGAGTTACGAAACAGAAATTTCACGTACCTTGTGAAGTGAGTATTTTCATCGCAAAGTCTTAGTCACAGAAGATAGCAGCATCTTATAAAGTTTTGTCATGGTTTGAGCAGCGAGCACCCCTCAGTGGATGGATACAAGTGCTTGTTTTCCGAAGAAGGCTTCGACAGACTCGAACTGCGGCGAGGTTTCCCTCCCATTGTTCTGGTAAATTGGTTGGTTTTTGGGAATATTTAATCAGAATTGGAATGCAATGTTGAGTTAGAAATGTTGAGTTGCAGGTAAAAAGAGCCAAAGTATACGTGCACAGGAATAGGAAGAAGGAAGATCATTTGCATAAGAAATGGCCAGGATGTTAAGAGACATATCGATGCAGGGGCACAACTTTGTTAACTTATCCCGAGAGAGGAGTTGATGTAACGATATATACTTATAATAATATGTGTGCAATAATAAGATTGATTGAAAACCCTATATGAATGAATGAAAGAATGATTCTCCTCCTAGTAGCGCCCGTCTTTGGGCTATACATTTGGGCCTTTAAGTTGAATCCAACTTCAGTAGTGAGCTGTAATTACCAAATTACCCCTATTTCTTTTCATAGCCAATCGCCTTATCGTCAGACAAGACTCCTAGTGTTAGAAACCTAACGAAAGACTCAGACAGAGAGAGAGAGATATGCTGCTTCAGGCGGTACAGAATCGCAATGTTCCGCTGGCTTCCACCGCCTCCTATTCTCGCCTCCCTCGCTCCAGATCACCCGTCGTGTCCGTAGCTCCACTGAAGAAGAAGACGGCAATAATCGTGTGCTCCATCTCCCAGGTCTATGGCTACGGAACGGTGGACTACGAGAGAAGGCCGATTATCCAGTGGAATGCCATCTACAAGAAGATATCTCTCATGGAGAAGCCTGAGCTAGGTGCCGCCTCCGTCTTGAACCAGTGGGAGAAAGGCGGCCGTAAGCTTACCAAGTGGGAGCTCTGTCGGGTCGTCAAGGAGCTTCGCAAGTATAAGCGTCCTAACCAAGCTCTCGAGGTATGAATGAATAACTATAAACCTTATTTATTTATTGATCATTCATGATTCATTCCTTCCCTTAAGAAGGTGTACGACTGGATGAACAAGAGAGGCGAAAGGTTTCGATTGTCTGCAAGTGATGCTGCCATCCAGCTCGACCTTATCGGCAAAGTCCGTGGGATTTCAGACGCCGAAGAGTTCTTCCTCAGTCTCCCTGACAACTTTAAGGACCGGAGAGTCTATGGCTCCCTCCTCAATGCTTATGTGAGGGCCAAGTCGAGAGAAAAAGCTGAAGCCTTGATCGACATTATGAGGCAGAAAGGATACGCCCTTCACCCGCTTCCCTTCAACGTTATGATGACTCTCTACATGAACCTAAGGGAGTACGACAAAGTAGATGCTATGGTCTTCGAGATGAAGCAGAAAGATATTCGTCTCGACATCTACTCCTACAACATCTGGCTCTCCTCCTGCGCCTCTGTTGAGCAAATGGAGCAAGTGTATCAGCAGATGAAATCAGATGTTTCCATCAATCCCAACTGGACCACTTTTAGCACAATGGCCACCATGTACATTAAGATGGGCGAAACCGAGAAAGCTCAAGATGCACTCAGGAAGGTTGAGGCCAGGATTACTGGTCGTAATCGTATCCCATATCACTACCTCTTGAGTTTGTACGGCAGCGTTGGTAACAAGAGAGAGCTGTTCCGGGTGTGGAATGTCTACAAATCTGTTGTACCCAGCATTCCCAATTTGGGATACCATGCTCTCGTCTCCTCCTTGGTGAGGATGGGTGATATTGAAGCTGCCGAGAAGGTATATGAGGAATGGCTTCCAGTCAAGTCGTCTTATGACCCCAGGATACCAAACCTTCTTATGAATGTCTACGTTAAAAACGACCAACTAGACAAGGCTGAAGGGTTGTTCGACCACATGATCGAAATGGGGGGAAAGCCGAGCCCAGGTACTTGGGAGATTCTAGCCGATGGTCATACCAGAAAGAGGAGTATCACTGAGGCTTTGGCTTGTCTGAAAGAAGCTTTTTCTGCGCAAGGGTCCAGCAATTGGAGGCCTAAGGTGCTGGTGCTGTCAGGCTTCTTCAAGCTCTGTGAAGAGGAGTCGGATGTTATTAGTAAAGAGACGGTTTTGGAATTGTTGAGTCAATCGGGGCACCTTCAAGACAAATCTTACCAAACTCTTATTGATGCTGAAGAAAATGATGCCCGTGAGACCGATGTACTTGTTACGCAACTGCAAGATGATTTGTAATAATAAGATAGATTTAGATCTGGCTGTAAAAGAGGAACCGGGTCCCCTAAATTGCAGTTAGTGAAACATGAATGAATGAATGCTTGCTTGCGTTGACGTTGATCTTTTAGTTTGGGCCGGACTAAAAAGGCCTGCTACCATGCAAAACCTTTGATTTAAAGGCCCATTTTACTGAGAAGATAAAATTCACTTAACGGAGAAAGACACGGGGAGTGAAGGGGGAAATGGCGACGAAAGGCGGGGCGGCGGCGGCGTACCCTAGCGCGGCTCGGATATCTGATTCTCCATGTTACCATCAGTACTCTGCATCTCTGAAATGTGAGTCAGGCTCTCGATTGAATCATGTTACTGCACGGAGGATTGTAACTCGTTTTCTCCCAATTATTCAACATGAATTATGTTAATTAGTTCTCATCTATTTGAATATTCAATGGTGTGTTGAGGAGTCCCATTGATTAGATTTCAGATTCATGATCTTGATTATCTTATAACGTGGGACAAATTTCATAATGAAACTCTTAGGTCTTGAAGAGTTTGGATCAGACAAGAGTAAATGCCAGGATCATTTTGATGTGTACAAGGAATGCAAAAAGAAAGAGGTTCTTGTGATTTTTCATTCCAACTTCTCTGCTTGTATATATATAATATATATAAATATCTGATTGGATTTTTTGTATGCTTGTCTATCAGAGGGAAGCTCGACTGGAACGCAATAAGACACGGTCATTGTTCTCCTGAGCGCACAGCACAGTATAGATCCTCAAATGCTTATGATGTCCAAGAAAATAAATGAGTCGTCTAGTTTCCTCTTATTTCATTTGCCTCTGAGAAGTGGTGTTTTGTGTTTTGCATGCTGTTATAAATAATCATTCTCAAGTGAGGGCAGTGTTTGTAAACATTATTTGACTCACCTACATGTTACTTTTCAGGGAGATTATTAGTGATGGACTTATATTACGCTGTGTTATTAATGTTGATCTCTGAGAGCAAATCTCGCCTTTGACGTTTCCTTATTGACTCTTGCTCTTGCTCACACGTTCTCGTGATCGGTCTGATTGATTTTTTCTGAGAACAATGATGTTCCCGCCACTACCGTTGAGCGTCTACATTTTCCTCACCCTCATGGCAGGAAGAGAGGGCTTTGATATATGGGTTTTCGTACCGTTACTCTCGCCATGAGCTCAAAGAGTGCATGCGACACCCTTCTCATTATCAAGTTCAAACTACCCCAGATTGCATTATCATGCTCACCGGTATCTCTATTTATCCCCTGAAACTCTACTCCGCTCTTGCTGCTTGCGAACTCCATAAATATCCTTGAAACTTTCATTCCTATAATAGGAGTCCTATCTAAAAACTTGTTTGATTAGCTTCCTCTTCTGTTCAAAAAACGCATTCCAATATATCATTTCAGCTACAACAGGTGACTGACTTGTCTTTCATTATTTGGGTTAAAGAAACTACACGGTGATGGCTATGATGAATCAACACTTAAAGAAAGGACACCCACAGTGTATTAATAGACAAAAGAATGCACAGAAAGCTGTTGAGAAGACGCATACAAATCATGTGCGCATTGCTACAAGAAAAAGCACTTCCGCTGTAGCAGCCTTTTCTTTGTTTGATTCCCCGGCCATTGGCTTCCAGAGAAAAGGAAGAGTTTGTCCCACCATCACTAAACAGAATGCACCAAAAGTAGGTACCTTTATGCAACCTAGCCATTCCCACTCCAACCTCAGTGTGCGACCTGTTTCTGAGCACCAACAACGATTTGTTATCTCTGAAGAGAATGTCTGAGAAGGAGGCTTCTGGCGTCGCATAGTGGGTGCCGCAGCCGAGAACGTGGCCTGTTATGGTACCAAAAGTGGGAAGTTCTACACCACAGTTGGGGGCAAAAACCTGAGTGAAGTCGTCTTCAGGGGGTTCGCAGGTCAAAGTGTTGTTGACATTGCAATTACCCTCGCAGAGCTCAGCATACTGGAGGGCTATGCAGCCAAGGCCAGGGCTCTCATGTAGTTTGCCAAGTTTCCAGGCTGTTCTATTCTGGTTCAAGACGTTCACCATTTCACTAGCCGGGTTTCCTGCAACCATTCTGACACTTAATCCTCCATAAGACTAGCTATATATTATGTTCTTTAACGGATTTAATTTAGGTATGGAATCAACATAATAATCGTCTATCCTACAATCTGATTATGACAAGAAAAAACCAGCCTAAGGGTGAAAGACAAATCCGAGTCTAGCTAGGAATCGGCATATGTTATGAGGAGATAAAAGGAACCACGTACCGTGACTTTTGGAGCTAGCCAGAAATGAGAGTGAGAGCAGCAGTAAGAACGACATCAAAGAGCTGTTTTCCTTCTTCATTTCTGGAAACCTACCTCTTATTTCCGGGTGAAAGAGAATCCAAGAAAAGGAATGATGGAAATGGTGGTCCCTACTTATTGTTTTTTGAAATAAGAAAAGCAAAAGCAAAAGGGATTTTAAATATTGGGCTTTGATGTTGGGCTCATTTCTCAGAAAGCATGCTCGTTTGATATGGTAGCTAACTCAAACTGTGCTGTGGATTTTAACTTTGCACTGTGGTTGATGGGAAGATGATAAACTATTCTTTCTTTCTCTTGTATCCAAGAAAGTTTAGTTATTTTGACAAGGTCTTCTTGTTTGCATTTATTTCAGTGTTTATTTATTGTTATATTTGGAGACAGGACAATCCATTGAAGCTGAAGTGGGGATGCTTACAATATGGAATGGAAGACGGTCCGAGGGAGAGGTAAGCGAGGTCGACGTGGCCGAAGTTCCTCTCATTAGGTTATGTTTTCATACCATTACTGGTCTATGTTCTCTACTTTTACCTTTGTTGCATTGGTTTGGGGTAAAAAGCTCATGAGACTTGTCTCGTGAAAACTTTATCAAACTATAAGACCTAGGTCTTCGTTTGTAACCGTTTATGTTTTAATTTGAAAGCCCTTAATTCCAAAAAAAAAAAAANTTCCTCTCATTAGGTTATGTTTTCATACCATTACTGGTCTATGTTCTCTACTTTTACCTTTGTTGCATTGGTTTGGGGTAAAAAGCTCATGAGACTTGTCTCGTGAAAACTTTATCAAACTATAAGACCTAGGTCTTCGTTTGTAACCGTTTATGTTTTAATTTGAAAGCCCTTAATTCCAAAAAAAAAAAAAAGTGGGGATGCTTAGCAGACAGAAGTCAGCATCTAATGACGGAGAAGATGGTGCCTTGCAGAGGTTTGATTGCAAGGTAGATCTCAGAATTAGTTTGGAGTATAAGTTACCTTGTATGTACAACTAACAACACCAAAGAACATATATGGAAAAAATCAATATTTTAGTATGAATTTGTATATACATAGATTCGAAAAAAATACAAAAGTACGACAATAGTGTTTTAATATCATAGCTGCATCCTGCACTTTCATGACACTAAAATATGATGAAGGTCAAAGAAGTTTGGAACTTTTGTTGTTTCTATTTCTCTAGAAATAGCGATTTTATAGTAGTTAGTCCATTCATTCAGGGAGTATATGAAATTTTACTAAATTAATTAATAAAATTTTGAAAGATGTTCATCTACATGAAAGTGAGTTTAACATATATTAATACAAATCAATATAGAAGATTTGCCGAAAAACTCAAATGTATATTAAACTCAATATTAACACACAGATTTTGAAAAAAATTCAAAAAATATGACAATATTGTTTTAATGCATAGTTGCATCCTGAACTAACATATGATGAAAGTTAAAGAGGTTTAGAACCTTTGTTGTCTTCGTTTCTCTAGAGAATATTGATTTTATAGTGGTTAGTCCATCAATTTAGGAAGTATTATGAAGTTTTACTAAATGAATTGATAAAAAATTAAAAAGAAGCTCATGTACCATGAAAGAGAGTTTAATATACATTTAAGAAATATAGAAACTGTTTAGAAATTTTAAAACAACACTAAAGATCATAGGTTTCAGTATATAAATCATTTATCAAAAAAATTTAATATTTTCGTAGGGGTTAACAAATAGATTTTGAGAAAAATTCAAAATTATGACAATATTGTTTTAATGCATAGTTGCATCCTGCACTAACATATGATGAAAGTCAAAGAGGTTTGGAACCTTTGTTGTCTCCATTTCTCTAGAGAATATCAATTTTATAGTGGTTAGTCCACCAATTTAGGGAGTATTATGAAGTTTTACTAAATTAATTGATAAAATATTAAAACGATGCCCATGTACGATGAAAGAGAGTTTAATATACATTAGTACAAATATAAAATATGTTTATAAATTTTAAAACAACACTAAAGATCATAGGCTTCAGTATATAGAACATTTACCGAAAAACTCAATATTTTTGTGCGGGTTAACAAATAGATTTTGAGAAAAAATAAAAAAATATGACAATATTGTTTTAATGCATATTTACATCATGCCTAACATATGATGAAAGTCAAAGAGGTTTGGAACCTTTGTTGGCTCTGTTTCTCTAGAGAATAGCGATTTTATAGTGGTTAGTCCACCAATTTAGGAATTATTATGAGGTTTTACTAAATTAATTGATAAAAAAAATTAAAACGATGCTTATGTATCATGAAAGAGAGTTTAATAAACATTAATAAAAATATAGAATGAGTTTAAAATTTTTAAAACAACACTAAAGATCATAAGCTTTAGTATATAGACCATTTACATAAAAACTCAATATTTTTCGTAGGGGTTAACACGTAGATTTTGAGAAAAATTTAAAAAATATGACAATATTGTTTTAATGCATAGTTGCATCATGCACTAACATATGATGAAGGTCAAACAGGTTTGGAACCTTTGTTGTCTTCGTTTCACTAGAGAATAGCGATTTTAAAGTGGTTAGTCCACCAATTTAGGGAGTATTATGAAGTTTTACTAAATTAATTATTCAAAAATTAAAAAGATGCCCATGCACGATGAAAGAGAGTTTAATATACATTAACACAAATGTATAATATGTTTAGAAATTTTAAAACAACACTAAAGATCATATGCTTCAGTATGTAGAGGATTTACCGAAAAACTCAATATTTTCGTAGGGGGGGTTAACACACAGATTTTGGGAAAAATTAAAAAAATATGACAATATTATTTTAATGCATAGTTGCATCCTGCACTAACACATGATGAAAGTCAAATAGGTTTAGAACCTTTGTTGTCTCCGTTTCTCTATAGAATAACGATTTTATAGTGGTTAGTCCACCAATTTAGGGAGTATTATGAAGTTTTACTAAATTAATTGATCAAAAATTAAAATGATGTCGACGTAAGATGAAATAGAGTTTAATATACATTAACACAAATGTAGAATGTGTTTAGAAATTTTAAAACAACACTAAAGATCTTATATAGAAGTTTTACCGAAAACTCAATATTTTTGAAGGAACACTTAGATTTTGAGAAAAATTCAAAAATATGACAATACTGTTTTAATGCATAGTTACATCATGCACTAACATATGATATGATGAAGGTCAAATAGGTTTGAAACCTTTGTTGTCTCCGTTGCTCTAGAGAATATAACGATTTTATAGTGGTTAGTCCACTAATTTAGGGAGTATTATGAAGTTTTACTAAATTAATTGATAAAAAATTAAAACGAGGCTCATGTACCCTGAAAGAGAGTTCAATATACATTAATACAAATATATAATGTGTTTAAAATTTTTAAAACAACACTAAAGATCATAGACTTAACTATATAGAGAATTTACCGAAAATTCAATATTTTCGAAGGGGTTAACACATAGGTTTTGAGAAAAAATTGAAAATATGACAATACTGTTTTAATGCATATTTGCATCTTGCACTAACATATGATGAAGGTCAAACATGTTTGGAACCTTTGTTGTCTCCGTTTCTTTTGAGAATAACGATTTTATAGTGGTTAATGCACCAATTTATGGAGTATTATGAAGTTTTACTAAATTAATTGGTAAAAAATTAAAAAGATTCCCATGTACCATGAAAGAAAGTTTAATATACATTAATACAAATGTAGAATGTGTTTAGAAATTTTAAATCAACACTAAAGATCATAAGCTTCAGTATATAGAGCATTTACCGAAAAACTCAATATTTTCGTAGGGGTTAACACATAGATTTTGAGAAAAATTCAAAAATAAGACAATACTCTTTTAATGCATAGTTGCATCATGTACTAACATATGATGAAGGTCAAAGAAGTTTGGAACATTTGTTGTCTCCGTTTCTCTAGAGAATACGATTTTATGGTGGTTAATCCACCAAATAGGGAGTATTATGAAATTTTACTAAATTAATTGATAAAAAATTAAAACGAGATCCATGTACCCTGAAAGAGAGTTTAATATACATTAATACAAATGTAGAATATGTTTAGAAATTTAAAAACAACACTAAAGATCATAGACTTCAGTATATCGAGCATTTACCGAAAAACTCAATATTTTCGTAGTTAACACATAGATTTTGAGAAAAAAAAAAAAATGACAATACTGTTTTATGCATAATTGTATCATGTACTAACATATAAGGATGATCAAAGAGGTTTGAAACCTTTGTTGTTTCCATTTCTCTAGGGAATAACGATTTATATTTGCAAGTCCACTAATTTAGGGAGTATATGAAGTTTTACTAAATTAATTGATAAAAAAGTAGAACGATGCTCATGTACTATGAAAGAGAGTTTAACATACATTAATAAAAATGTAAAATGTGGTTAGAAATTTTAAAACAACACTAAAGAGTATAAGCTTCAGTATAGAGAGCATTTAACATAAAACTCGATATTTTCGTAAAGATTAACCCACAGATTTTGAAAAAAATTAAAAGAAATGAGAATTATGTTTTAATGCATAGTTACATTGTGTGCTGACATATGATGGCGGTCAAAGAGTTATGAAACTTTTGTTGTCTCTGATAGTGGAGTTACAAGGACTAAGAAGCACATGCGGAAGTCAGGGTACACGAGTGGGGGAAAGCGGGGGAGAGAGCAGTAGTGATCAAGCTTATAGTGGATTTGAAGTAAGGGGTCGTAGATGGATCACAAAAGATTAACTTAAAACATTGAAGGAGATTATCATAAACATCGGAGATTGATGAGACCACAGGGTTTTGTTTCTCCTCAACGTGCACGGGTTTTTGCAGGTCACCTAGAAGCCGTTAAGTATTGAATATATTTGTGTACAGATTTGAAGATACATAACGTAAATGAGGCATGATTTCTTGTAAAAATGGACCTTCATGTTGGCTTTGTCTTTCTAACAAAATGATGACATGATAGTTATTCCAAACCAAGTAACTGCAGGTTTTATACTTTTCTATTTGCAAGATGGTGCATAGAACAATGTCGCCAACAGGATTGACCATGCCATATCAAAAACCTCTAAAAAAACAAAAAATCTAGCATGAAGCAAACTAGATTGACCTGGTATATAATGTCCACCCTGCCTGCTTTCTTAGCTGCAAAGATGCATCACGATAACCGCAGTGAAGAGATTCACATACGCTATCTAGCAGTGGTGATTTCGAGTTGTAACCCAAACAAAAAAAAGAGATCAATAACTAAAGCTGCAAGGTGACAAATCTACTTAGGCACTAGATAAACCTTAACACCAAAACTGCATATGCTTTCAAAGGGAACCACAAGCGTCTCTTAGCTTGGTTTCCTCAAATAGCTGTCTTCCAGTAATCCCGAGCAAGAGAAGAAAAATGTATCCAAACAAATACATAATTGGGTTTCAGTAAGTGTACACTCATGAAAAATAGTGATGAAAGCAATGTATGTTCCACATGAACGGTAAATAGACATAAAATTTTGCCCAATCGCAATTCGTAAGCCGATAATAAGATAGTAGATAGAAAATAGTTACGATTAACAACAGCGAACAATAATAAGAATCTGACAGAGGTCACGGAATGTGAAATTTTTAGTTAACAGCATGAAAAGCTACTCTTAGAGCTTACCATCACCATGTAAACGTAATGGCAACATAAACTAAATTTTATCTTGCTAGGTTGTTACATTCTTTTGAATGAAGACAATAACTTGGAACGTACAGAAAGAGAAGCGTACCTAACTGACATATATATTCTCTGCTCACAGAGCCTTCCCGCTTTAAGTAGAGAAGAGCAAAATGAACTTCATTTACTGTCTTGTTCTTCCTGCAAAAACATTGACTTTACCCTTTAGAATCAGAAAAGACTGCATCAAACTGGAAATGCATGGACTTTACCTGTTGCTTTTGTTCGAGCTCGGCTTCAAGCGTTTGGTTTTTCTCCTCAAGTTTTTTTTGGTAATACTGGGCCACACAAACCCCACAAGAAAAGGTCAATCAGTAAACAGAAAAAATAGACTTTATATGAGTGCTGCCCATGTTTAATGCGAATTTTGATTCGTAACAGAGATGTGAAGCCAGGTAGGTGAAAGATTTACTTACCTCTTTGCGCTTCTCAGTACCCTGGGCACTCCTAAACGGTGGACCACTTCCATGAGTCACTCCGGAGTCCGGACTTAGCCATCCTCAATGAAGTTGCCACTCTATGAGTATACGGAGGTACGAACAATATAGATGGCAAGAGACAAGAGGAGTCGAGGAAGAAACCCTTCTCCGCAACCTCCCTAAAGACCTCAGAAGAGATATTAAGCGCCATCTTTGCCTTAATCTCTTGAAGAAAGTAAGTAACAAAGATCTTCATTAAATCAAATATCAAGTCGAAATCCAACTAGAGATAATGGATGAGCAATTGCGATAGGCTAAAACCGGTCCTCTACACAGACAAGAGCTACGTGATCCGTGAAAGAGATCCTGTTGGGGAAATGCTGTTTGTTACGAGAGGAAATCTTATAAGTGCCACCACCAATGGAGGACGAACAGGGTTCCTCNATCATAATATGTTAGTTTAGGATGCAACTATGCATTAAAACAATATTGTTATATTTTTTAATTTTTTTAAAATCTATGTATAAACCCTTACGAAATAATGAGTTTTACGTTAAACGCTTTATATACTGAAGCCTAAACTTTTTAGTGTTGTTTTAAAATTTCTAACCACATTATACATTTGTATTAATGTATGTTAAACTCTCTTTATTGGTATCTGGGAATCGTTATAATTTGTTTATCAATTTATTTAGTAAAACTTCTTAATACTCCCTAAATAGGTGAAATAACCACTGTAGAATCGCTGTTTTCTTGAAAAATGGAGAAAACAAAGGCTCCAAACATCTTTGAACATCATCATTGCTAGTGCATGATGCAACTATGCATTAAAACAATATTGTAAATTTTTTTGAATTTTTCTCAAAATATATGTGTTAACCCCTACAAAAATATTGAGTTTTTGGTAAATGATTTATATACTGAATCCTATAATCTTTAGCATTATTTTAAAATTTGTAACCACATTCTAAATTTGTATCAATGTTATTTAAACTCTCTTTCTTGGTACATGGGCATCTATCTATATTTATATCAATTAATTTTGTAAGACTTCATGTGATCCCTAAATTAGTGGACTAACCATTATAAAATCGTTATTTTCTAGAGAAACATAGACAACAAAGGTTCCAAGCCTATTTGACCATCATCATATGTTAGTTTAGGATGCAAATATACAATAAAACAAAATTGTTATATTTTTTAAAAATCTATGTATAAACCCGTACGAAATATTAAATTTTACGTTAAATGCTATATATACTGAAGCCTAAATTTTTTGTGTTGTTTTAAAATTTCTAACCACATTATAAATTTGTATTAATGTATGTTAAACTTTCTTTCATGGTATGTGGAAATCTTTATAATTGTTTTATCAATTTATTTAATAAAACTTCATAATACTCCCTAAATAGGTGGAATAATCATTCTAAAATCGCCCTTTTTTTGAAAAATGGAGACAACAAAGGCTTCAAACCTCTTTGAACATCATCATATGTTAGTGAAAGATACAACTATGCATTAAAACAATATTGTCAAATTTTTTGAAATTTTCTCAAAATCTATGTGTTAACCCCTACGAAAATATTGAGTTATTGGTAATTGCTTTATATACTGAAGCCTATAATCTTTAGCGTTATTTTAAAATTTGTAACCACATTCTAAATTTGTATCAATTTTATTTAAACTCTCTTTCATGGTACATGGGCATGATTCTAATTTTATATCAATTAATTTTGTAAAACTTCATGTAATCCCTAAACTAGTGGACTAACCATTATAAAATCGTTATTTTCTAGAGAAACATAGACAATAAAGGTTCCAAGTCTCTTTGACCATCATCATATGTTAGTTTAGNATGCGACTATGCATTAAAATAGTATTGTTATATTTTTGATTTTTTTCAAAATCGATGTATAAACCCACAAGAAATATTGAGTTTAACGTTAAACGCTCTATATACTAAGCCTAAACTTTTTAGAGTTGTTTTAAATTTCTAACCACATTATACATTTGTATTAACGTATGTTAAACTATCTTTCATAGTATTTGGGAATCGTTATACTTTTTTATCAATTTATTTACTAAAACTTCATAATACTCCCTAAATAGGTGGAATAACCACTTTAGAATTGCCATTTTCTTGAAAAACGGAGACAACAAAGGCTCCAAACTTCTTTGAACATCATCATATGTTAGTGCAAGATGCAACTATACATTAAAATAATATTGTCAAAAAATTTGGTAAATGCTTTATACACTGGAACATCATCAGTGGTTATTTCACAAAATCTATGTGTTAACCTAAACCCTAAACCCTAAACCCTAAACCCTAAACCCTAACCCATTACGAAAATATTTAATTTTTGGAAAATGCTTTATATACTGAAGCCACATTCTTTAGGGTTATTTTGAAATTTGTAACCACATTCTAAATCTGTATCAATGTTATTTACACTTTTTTTCCTAGTTCGTGGGCATCTTTCTAATTTTATATCAATTAATTTTTGAAAATTTCATGTAATCCCTAAATTAGTGGACTAAACATTATAAAATCGTTATTTTCGAGAGAAACATAGACACTAAATTAGTGGACTAAACATTAAACGCTCTATATACTGAAGCCTAAACTTTTTAGAATTGTTTTAAAATTTCTAACCACATTATACATTTTTATTAATGTATGTTAAACTCTCTTTCATGGTATTTGGGAATCGTTATACTTTTTTATCTATTTATTTAGTAAAACTTTATAATACTCCTTAAATAGGTGGAATAACCGCTGTAGAATTGCCATTTTCTTGAGAAGCGGAGACAACAAAGGCTCCAGACCTCTTTGAACATTATCATATGTTAGTGGAAGATGCAACTATGAATTATAACAATATTTTAAAAAAAAACTGAAATTTTCTCAAAATCTATGTGTTAACCCCCTACGAAAATATTAAATTTTTGGTAAATGCTTTATATACTGAAGCCTATAATCTTTAGGGTTATTTTGAAATTTGTAACCACATTCTAAATCTGTATCAATGTTATTTAAACTCACTTTCCTGTTACGTGGGCATCTTTCTAATTAAATATCAATTAATTTTTGAAAACTTCACGTAATCCCTAAATTAGTGGACTAACTATTATAAAATCGTTATTTTCTAAAGAAACATAGACAACAAAGGTTCCAAGTCTCTTTGACCATCATCATATGTTAGTTTAGGATGCAACTATGCATTAAAACAATATTGTTATATTTTTGAATTTTTTTCAAAATCTATGTGTATACCCATACGAAATATTGATTTTAACGTTAAACGCTCTATATACTGAAGTCTAAACTTTTTAGTGATATTTTACAATTTATAACCACATTATACATTTGTATTAATGTATGTTAAACTCTCTTTCAATCAGCAAAGGTTCCAAGTGTCTTTATTGTCTATGTGGAATAACCACTGTAGAATCGCTATTTTCTTGAAAAACGGAGACAACAAAGGCTCCAAACCAATTTGAACATCATCATATGTTAGTGAGGGATGCAACTATGTATTAAAACAATATTGTCAAAAATTTTGAAATTTTCTCAATATCTATGTGTTAATTCCTACGAAAATAATGAGTTTTTGGTAAATACTTTATATAATGAAGCCTATAATCTTTAGCGTTATTTTAAAATTTGTAACCATATTCTAAATTTGTATCAATGCTATTTAAACTCTCTTTCATGGTACATGAGCATCTTTCAAATTTTATATCAATTAATTTTGAAAACTTCTTTTAATCCCTAAATTAGTGGACTAACCATTATAAAATCGTTATTTTCTAAAGAAACATAGACAACAAAGTTCCAAGCCTCTTTGACCATGTTCATATGTTAGTTTAGGATGCAACTATTCATTAAAACAATAAGGTTATATTTTTGATTTTTTTTAAAATCGATGTATAAACGCACACGAAATTTTGAGTTTAACGTTAAACTCTCTATATACTGAAGCCTAAATTTTGTAGAGTTATTTTAAAATTTCTAACCACATTATACATTTGTATTAATGTATGTTAAACTCTCTTTCATGGTATTTTGGAATTGTTATACTTTTTTATCAATTTATTTAGTAAAACTTTATAATACTCCTTAAATAGGTGGAATAACCGCTGTAGAATTGCCTTTTTCTTGAGAAACGGAGACAAAAAAGGCTCCAAACCTCTTTGAACATTATCATATGTCAGTGGAAGATGCAACTATGTATTAAAACAATATTTTAAAAAAATTAAAATTTTCTCAAAATCTATGTGTTAATCCCTACGAAAATATTGAATTTTTGGTAAATGTTTTATATACTGAAGCCTATAATCTTTAGGGTTATTTTGAAATTTGTAACCACATTCTAAATCTGTATCAATGTTATTTAAACTCTTTTTCCTGGTACATGGGCATTTTTCTAATTTTATATCAATTAATTTTTGAAAATTTCATGTAATCGCTAAATTAGTGGACAAACCATTATAAAATCGTTATTTTCTAGAGAAACATAGACAATAAAGGTTCCAAGCCTCTTTGACCATGTTCATATGTTAGTTTAGGATGCAACTATGCATTAAAACAATAGTGTTATATTTTTGAATTTTTTCAAAATCGATGTATAAACGCACACGAAATATTGAGTTTAACGTTAAACGCTCTATATACTGAAGCCTAAACTTCTTAGAGTTGTTTTAAAATTTCTAACCACATTATACATTTTTATTAATGTATTTTAAACTCTGTTTCATGGTATTTGGGAATCGTTATACTCTTTTATCAATTTATTTAGTAAAACTTTATAATACTCCTTAAATAGGTGAAATAACCGCTGTAGAATTGCCATTTTCTCGAGAAACGGAGACATCAAAGGCTTCAAACCTCTTTGAACATTATCATATGTTAGTGGAAGATGCAACTATGCATTAAAACAATATTGTCAAAAAATTTGAAATTTTCTCAAAATCTATGTGTTAACCCTTACGAAAATGTTGAATTTTTTGTAAATGCTTTATATACTGAAGCCTATAATCTTTAAGGTTATTTTAAAATTTGTAACCACATTCTAAATCTGTATCAATGTTATTTAAACTCACTTTCCTGGTACGTGGGCATTTTTCTAATTTTATATCAATTAATTTTTGAAAACTTCACGTAATCCCTAAATTAGTGGACTAACCATTATAAAATCTTTATTTTCTAGAGAAACATAGACAACAAAGGTTCCAAGTCTCTTTGACCATCATCATATGTTAGTTTAGGATGCAACTATGCTTTAAAACAATATTGTTATATTTTTGATTTTTTCAAAATCTATGTGTATACCCTTACGAAATATTGAGTTTAACGTTAAACGCTCTATATACTGAAGCCTAAACTATTTAGTGTTGTTTTAAAATTTCTAACCACATTATACATTTGCATTAATGTATGTTAAACTCTATTTCATGGTATATGGGAATCGTTATAATTTGTATTAATCAATTTATTTAGTAAAAATTTCATAATACTCACTAAATAGGTGGAATAACCTCTGTAGAATCGCTATTTTATTGAAAAACGGAGACAACAAAGGCTCCAAACCAATTTGAACATCATCATATGTTAGTGAAGGATGCAACTATGCATTTAAACAATATTATTAAATTTTTTCAAATTTTCTCAAAATCTACGTGTGCCCAACGAAAATATTGAGTTTTTGGTAAATGATTTATATAATGAAGCCTATAATCTTTAGCAATATTTTAAAATTTGTAACCACATTCTAAATTTGTATCAATGTTATTTAAACTATCTTTTATGGTACATGAACATCTTTCTAATTTTATATCAATTAATTTTTGAAAACTTCTTGTAATCCCTAAATTAGTGGACTGACCGTTATAAAATCGTTATTTTCTAGAAAAACATAGACAATAAAGGTTCCAAGCCTCTTTGATCATTTTCATATGTTAGTTTAGGATGCAACTATGCATTAGAACAATAGTGTTATATTTTTGAATTTTTTCAAAATAGACGTATAAACGCACACGAAATATTGAGTTTAACGTTAAACGCTCTAAATACTGAAGCCTAAACTTTTTAGAGTTTTTTTTAAAATTCTAACCACATTATACATTTTTATTAATGTATGTTAAACTCTCTTTCATGGTATTTGGGAATCGTTATACTTTTTTATCAATTTATTTATTAAAACTTTATAATACTCCTTAAATAGGTGGAATAACCGCTGTAGAATTGTCATTTTCTTGAGAAGCGGAGACAACAAAGTCTCCAGACCCTCTTTGAACATTATCATATGTTAGTGGAAGATGCAACTATGAATTAAAACAATATTGTAAAAAAAATTGAAATTTTCTCAAAATCTATGTGTCCCTACGAAAATATTGAATTTTTGGTAAATGCTTTATATACTGAAGCCTATAATCTTTAGGGATATTTTGAAATTTGTAACGACATTCTAAATCTGTATCAATGTTATTTAAACGCACTTTCCTGTTACGTGGGCATCTTTCTAATTTTGTATCAATTAATTTTTGAAAACTTCACGTAATCCCTAAATTAGTGGACTAACTATTATAAAATTGTTACTTTCCAAAGAAACATAGACAACAAAGGTTCCAAGTCTCTTTGACCGTCATCATATGTTAGTTTAGGATGCAACTATGCATTAAAACAATATTGTTATATTTTTGATTTTTTCAAAATCTATGTGTATACCCATACGAAATATTGAGTTTAACGTTAAACGCTCTATATACTGAAGCCTAAACTTTTTAGTGATATTTTACAATTTATAACCACATTATACATTTGTATTAATGTATGTTAAACTCTCTTTCAATCAGCAAAGGTTCCAAGTGTCTTTACTGTGTATGTGGAATAACCACTGTAAAATCGTTATTTTCTTGAAAAACGGAGACAACAAAGGCTCCAAACCAATTTGAACATCATCATATGTTAGTGAGGGATGCAACTATGCATTAAAACAATATTGTCAAATTTTTTGAAATTTTCTCAATATCTATGTGTTATAACCCCTACGAAAATAATGAGTTTTTGGTAAATGCTTTATATAGTGAAGCCTATAATCTTTAGCGTTATTTTAAAATTTGTAACCACATTCTAAATTTGTATCAATGCTATTTAAACTCTCTTTCATGATACATGAGCATCTTTCAAATTTTAAATCAATTAATTTTGAAAACTTCTTTTAATCCTTAAATTAATGGACTAACCATTATAAAATCGCTCTTTTCTAGAGAAACATAGACAACAAAGTTCCAAGTCTCTTTGACCATCATCATATGTTAGTTTAGGATGCAACTATGCATTAAAATAATATTGCTATATTTTTGAATTTTTTCAAAATCGATGTATAAACCCACAAGAAATATTGAGTTTAACGTTAAACGCTCGATATACTTAAGCCAAAACTTTTAAGTGTTGTTTTACAATTTATAACCACACTATACATTTGTATTATCAATTTTTTATCAATTTATTTACTAAAACTTCATAATACTCCCTAAATAGGTGGAATAACCACAGTATAATTGCCATTTTCCTGAAAAACGGAGACAACAAAGGCTCCAAACCTCTTTGAACATCATCATATGTTAGTGCAAGATGCAACTATGCATTAAAACAATATTGTCAAAAAATTTGAACTTTTCTCAAAATCTATGTGTCGAAAATGTTGATTTTTTTGTAAATGCTTTATATACTGAAGCCTATAATATTTAGAGTTATTTTGAAATTTGTAACCACATTCTAAATCTGTATCAATGTTATTTAAACTCCCTTTCCTGGCACGTGGGCATCTTTCTAATTTTATATCAATTAATTTTTGAATACTTCATGTAATCCCTAAATTAGTGGACAGGCCCTTATAAAATCGTTATTTTCATAGACAACAAAGGTTTCAATTCTCTTTGAGCATCATCATATGTTAGTTTAGGATGCAACTATGCATTAAAACAATATTGTTATATTTTTGATTTTTTTCAAAATCTATGTGTATACCCATACGAAATATTGAGTTTTACGTTAAACGATCTATATATTGAAGCCTAAAATATTTAGTGTTGTTTTAACATTTTTAACCACATTATACATTTGTATTAATGTATGTTAAACCCTATTTCATGGTATATGGGAATTGTTATAATTTTTTAATCAATGTATTTAGTAAAAATTTCATAATACTCACTAAATAGGTGGAAGAACCTCTGTAGAATCGCTATTTTCTTGAAAAACGAAGACAACAAAGGCTCAAAACCAATTTGAACATCATCATATGTTAGTGAAGGATGCAACTATGCATTAAAACAATATTAACACATTTTTTGAAATTTTCTCAAAATCTATGTGTTTACCCCTACGAAAATATTGAGTTTTTGGTAAATGATTTATATAATGAAGCCTATAATTTTTAGCGTTATTTTGAAATTTGTAACCACATTCTAAATTTGTATCAATGTTATTTAAACTATCTTTCATGGTACATGAGCATCTTTCTAATTTTATATCAATTAATTTTTGAAAACTTCTTGTAATCCCTAAATTAGTGGACTAACCATTTTCATATGTTAGTTTAGGATGCAACTACGCATTAAAACAATAGAGTTATATTTTTGAATTTTTTTCAAAATCGACGTATAAACGCACACGAAATATTGAGTTTAACGTTAAACGCTCTATATACTGAAGCCTAAACTTTTTAGAGTTGTTTTAAAATTTCTAACCACATTATACATTTTTATTAATGTATGTTAAACTCCCTTTCATGGTATTTGGGAATCGTTATACTTTTTGATCAATTTATTTAGCAAAACTTTATAATACTCCTTAAATAGGTGGAATAACCGCTGTAGAATTGTCATTTTCTTGAGAAACGGAGACAACAAAGACTCCAAACCTCTTTGAACATTATCATATGTTAGTGGAAGATGCAACTATGCATTAAAACAATATTGTAAAAAAATTTGAAATTTTCTCAAAATCTATGTGTTAACAACCCCTACGAAAATATTGAATTTTTGGTAAATGCTTTATATACTGAAGCCTATAATCTTTAGGGTTATTTTGAAATTTGTAACCATTGTATCAATGTTATTTAAACTCTTTTTCATGGTACATGAGCATCTTTCTAATTTTATATCAATTAATTTTTGAAAACTTCTTGTAATCCTTAAATTAGTGGACTAACCATTATAAAATCGTTATTTTCTAGAAAAACATAGACAATAAAGGTTTCAAGCCTCTTTGACCATCATCATATCTTAGTTTAGGATGCAACTATGCATTAAACAGTAGTGTTATATTTTTATTTTTTTTCAAAATCGATGTATAAACCCACACGAAATATTGAGTTTAACGTTAAATGCTCTATATACTGAAGCCTAAACTTTTTAAAGTTGTTTTAAAATTTCTAATAACATTATACATTTGTATTAATATATATTAAACTCTCTTTCATGGTATTTGGGAATCGTTATACTTTTTTATCAATTTATTTAGTAAAACTTTATAATACTCCTTAAATAGGTGGAATAACCACTGTAGAATTGCCATTTTCTTGAGAAACGGAGACAACAAAGTCTCCAGACCTCTTTGAACACTATCATATGTTAGTGGAAGACGCAACTATGCATTAAAACAATATTGTAAAAAAAATTGAAATTTTTTCAAAATCTACGTGTTCCCCTACGAAAATATTGAATTTTTGGTAAATGCTTTATATACTGAAGCCTATAATCTTTATGGTTATTTTGAAATTTGTAACTACATTCTAAATTTGTATCAATGTTATTTAAACTCTTTTGCATAGTACGTGGGCAATTTTCAAATTTTATATCAATTAATTTTTGAAAATTTCATGTAATCCCTAAATTAATGGACTAACCNTTAGGCCTTTCTGGATTTCGCTATTACCTTTTTCAACGGATTTGTTGGAGGAATAGATTTACTATTACATTTGAATCAACGAACCGTACGTTTACTATTTTTCCTCGTCTTTTTGAATGATTCGTAATATGCTCTAAACAACATATTTTGAATACAAAAGAAAAAATATACAATCCAATGAATTATCTGACACGTATTGTCGTCTTTCATAACTCTATTGATGTTACAAGATGTAATAGAGTTTGTGCCTAATTTATTTGCCATCATATTTTGCTTTACAATGAGAGTTTTATTGACCATGCCTTTAGAAATGGAGCATATCAATATATATACCATTAGCTGGACATGGTATACTTGTACAAACAATGTAAAGAAACTTGATGAGGACCTCAAGTCACCATCAGAAAAGGAAAAAGGAACCAGGAGTAAATCAGTGAAGAACATGAAGCTGAGGAAAAGTAAAGAAGCCAACCTGGACATATATAGGTACATTCAAAGAAGGATATCTTTGCAGTCATGAGGAATTTGACCTTGAAACCACTTGCTATAGATTCTCAACTCAACCGGAGCATGCGGCGGATTGGTTTCATACCAAATGGAGTAATTGTTTAGGAGATATACCATTTACAAGTCAGGCGACCTACACTGCATCCGAACTGGTTCTATTTAAGGAAAGTAATTCTTTGCTTAAAGAGTGTGCAACTCAAAATTATGTAATGACTGATATCCTGATTTCCACATGTGAGTTTGAGTTTTGGATTTTTAAAAAGAAAAAAGAAAGTAACGGAGCATCAGTTCTTCCTTGTAACCGTTGATTCAACTTCTTCACAGACAGACAGTTTCTCGTTGGTTTCTTCTTAAAATTTCTCTGTTTTATTTGTCAAATACGACTAGTAAGAAGGAAGTAAAATGTATTTATTTTCAACTATACTCTCTAAACGGGTGGAATAACCACTGTAGAATCACTATTTTCTTGATTAACGGAGACAACAAAGGCTCCAAACCTCTTTAAACATTATCATATGTTAGTGAAAGATGTAACTATGCATTAAAACAATATTGTTAAATTTTTTGAAATTTTCTCAAAATCTATGTGTTAACAACCCCTACGAAAATATTGAGTTTTTGGTAAATATTTTATATACGGAAGCCTATAATCTGTAGCGTTATTTTAAAATTTGTAACCACATTCTAAATTTGTATCAATGTTATTTAAACTCTCTTTCATGGTACATGGGCATCTTTCTAATTTTATATCAATTAATTTTGTAAAACTTCATGTAATCCCTAAATTAGCGAACTAACCATTATAAAATCGTTATTTTCTAGAGAAACATAGTCAAAAAAGGTTCCAAGCCTCTTTGACCATCATCATATGTTAGTTTAGGATGCAAATATGCATTAAAACAATATTTTTATATTTTTGAATTTTTTCAAAATCTATGTATATACCCATACCAAATATTGAGTTTTACGTTAAACGCTCTATATACTAAAGCCTAAACTTTTTAGTGTTGTTTTAAAATTTCTAACCACATTATATATTTGTATTAATGTATTTAAACTCTCTTTCATGGTATATGAGAATCATTATAAATTTTTATCAATTTATTGAGTAAAACTTCATAATACTCCCTAAATAGGTGGAATAACCACGGCTCTAAACCTCTTTAAACATTATCATATGTTAGTGAAGGATGCAACTATGCATTAAAACAATATTGTCAAATGTTTTGAAATTTTCTCGAAATCTATGTGTTAACCCTACGAAAATATTGAGTTTTTGGTAAATGCTTTATATACTGAAACCTATAATCTCTAGCGTTATTTTAAAATTTGTAACCACATTCTAAATTTGTATCAATGTTATTTAACTTTCTTTCATGATACATGGGCATTTTCTAATTTTATACCAATTAATTTTGTAAAACTTCATGTAATCCTTAAATTAGTGGATTAACCATTATAAAATCGTTATTTTCTAGAGAAACATAGACAACAAAGGTTCCAAGCCACTTTGACCATCATCATATGTTAGTTTAGGATGCAACTATGCATTAAAACAATATTGTTATATTTTTGAATTTTTTCAAAAACTATGTATAAACCCATACGAAATATTGAGTTTTACGTTAAACACTCTATATCCTGAAGCCTAAACTTTTATTGTTGTTTTAAAACTTCTAACCAAATTATACATTTGTATTAAAGTATATATGTTATAATCTCTTTCATGATATATGAAAATCGCTATAATTATTTTTATCAATTTATTGAGTAAAACTTCATAATTCTCTCTAAATAGGTGGAATAACAACCATAGAATCTCTATTTTCTTGAAAAACGTAGACAAAAAAGGCTCCAAACCTCTTTAAACATCATCATATGTTAGTGAATGATGCAACTATGCATTAAAAAAATATTGTCAAATTTTTTGAAATTTTGTCAAAATCTATGTGTTTTAACCCCTACGAAAATATTGAATTTATGGTAAATGCTTTATATACTGAACCCTATAATCTTTAGTGTTATTTTAAAATTTGTAACCACATTCTAAATTTGTATCAATGTTATTTAACTCTCTTTCATGGTACATGGGCATCTTTCTAATTTTATATCAATTAATTTTGTAAAACTTCATGTAATCCCTAAATTAGTGGACTAACCATTATAAAATCGTTATTTTCTAGAGAAACATAGACAACAAAGGTTCCAAGTCTCTTCAACCATCATCATCATATGTTAGTTTAGGATGAAAATATGCATTAAAACAATATTGTTATATTTTTGAATTTTTTCAAAATTTATGTATATACCCATACAAAATATTGAGTTTTACGTTAAACGCTCTATATACTGAAGCCTAAAATTTTTAGTGTTGTTTTAAAATTTCAAACCACATTATACATTTTTATTAATGTAAGTCAAACACTCTTTCATGGTATTTGAGAATCTTTATAATTTTTTTATCAATTTATTGAGTAAAACTTCATAATACTCCATAAACAGGTGGAATAACCACTGTAGAATCGTCTTTTTCTTGAAAAACAGAAACAATAAAGGCTTCAAACCTCTTTAAACATTATCATATGTTAGTAAATGATGCAACTATGCATTAAAAAAATATTGTCAAATTTTTTGAAATTTTCTCAAAACCTATGTGTTATCTTTATATATGATGATGTTTTTGGTAAATGCTTTATATACTGTAGCCTATAATCTTTAGCGTTATTTTAAAATTTATAACCACATTCTAAATTTGTGTCAATGTTATTTAACTCTCTTTCATGGTACATGGGCAGTTTTCTAATTTTATATCAATTAATTTTGTAAAACTTCATGCAATCCCTAAATTAGTGGACTAACCATTATAAAATCGTTATTTTCTAGATAAACATAGACAACAAAGGTTCCAAGCCCCTTTAACCATCATCATATGTTAGTTCAGGATGCAAATATGCATTAAAACAATATTTTTATGTTTTTGATATTTTTCAAAATCTATGTATATACCCATACGAAATATTGAGTTTTAAGTTAAACGCTCTATATACTGAAGCCTAAACTTTTTAGTGTTGTTTTAAAATTTCTAACCACATTATACATTTGTATTAATGTATGTTAAACTCTATTTCACGGTATATGAGAATCGTTATAATTTTTTATCAATTTATTGTGTAAAACTTCATATTACTTTCTAAATATGTGGAATAACCACTGTAGAATCGTCATTTTCTAGAAAAACGGAGACAACAGCGGCTCCAACCTCTTTAAACATCATCATATGTTAGTGAAGGATTCAACTATGCCTTAAAACAACATTGTCAATTTTTTTGAAATTTTCTCGAAATCTATGTGTTCCCAACGAAAATATTGAGTTTTTGATAAATGCTTTATATACTGAAGCCTATAATCTTTAGCGTTATTTTAAAATTTATAACCACTTTCTAAATTTGTATCAATGTTATTTAAACTCTCTTTCATGGTACATGGGCATCTTTCTAATTTTATATCAATTAATTTTGTAAAACTTCATGTAATCCCTAAATTAGTGGAGTAACCATTATAAAATCGTTATATTCTAGAGAAACATCGACCACAAAGGTTCCAAGCCTCTTTGACCATCATCATATGTTAGTTTCGGATGCAACTATGCATTAAAATAATATTGTTATATTTTTGAATTTTTTTCAAAATCTATGTATATACCCATACGAAATATTGAGTTCTACGTTAAACGCTCTATATACTGAAGCCTAAACTTTTTAGTGTTGTTTTAAAATTTCTAACCACGTTATAAATTTGTATTAATGTATGTTAAACTCTATTTCATGGTATATGAGAATCGTTATAATTTTTTTATCAATTTATTGAGTAAAACTTCATATTACTTCCTAAATAGGTGGAATAACCACTTTAGAATCGCAATTTTCTTAAAAAACGGAGACAACAACGGCTCCAAACCTCTTTAAACATCATCATATGTTAGTGAAGGATACAACTATGCCTTAAAAAAACATTGTCAAATTTTTTGAAATTTTCTCGAAATCTATGTGCTTGATATACTGAAGCCTATAATCTTTATATTGAGTTTTTGGTAAGTGCTTTATATACTGAAGCCTATAATCTTTAGC
The DNA here is from genome assembly GCA_003260655.2 of Brassica cretica. Classification (NCBI taxonomy): domain Eukaryota; kingdom Viridiplantae; phylum Streptophyta; class Magnoliopsida; order Brassicales; family Brassicaceae; genus Brassica; species Brassica cretica. Next base: position 207,994 of record QGKV02000297.1, read on the forward strand.
GTTATTTTAAAATTTATAACCACATTCTAAATTTGTATCAATGTTATTTAAACTCTCTTTCATGGTACATGGACATCTTTCTAATTTTATATCAATTAATTTTGTAAAACTTCATGTAATCCCTAAATTATTGGAATAACCATTATAAAATCGTTATTTTCTAGAGAAACATACACAACAAAGGTTCCAAGCCTCTTTGACCATCATCATATGTTAGTCAGGATGCAACTATGCATTAAAACAATATTTTTATATTTTTTGTTTTTTTCCAAAATCTACGTATATACCCATACGAAATATTGAGTTTTACGTTAAACACTCTGTATACTGAAGCCTAAACTTTTTAGTGTTGTTTTAAAATTTCTAACCACATTATACATTTGTATTAATGTGTATTAAACTTTCTTTCATGGTATATGGGAATCGTTATAATTTTTTAATCAATTTATTGAGTAAAACTTCATAATACTCCATAAATAGGTGGAATAACCACTGAATCGCCATTTTCTTGAAAAACGGAGACAACAACGGCTCCAAACCTCTTTAAACATCATCATATGTTAGTGAAGGATGCAACTATGTATTAAAAAAATATTGTCAAATTTTTTAAAAGTTTCTCCACATCTATGTGTCCCCTACGAAAATATTGAGTTTTTGGTAAATGCTTTATATATTGAAGCCTATAATCTTTAGCATTATTTTAAAATATGTATCCACATTCTAAATTTGTATCAATGTTATTTAACTCTCTTTCATGGTACATGAGCATCTTTCTAATTTTATATCAATTAATTTTGTAAAACTTCATGTGATCCCTAAATTAGCGGACTACCCATTATAAAATCGTTATTTTCTAGAGAAACATAGACAACAAAGGTTCTAAGCCTCTTTGACCATCATCATGTTAGTTTCGGATGCAACTATGCATTAAAACAATATTGTTATATTTTTGATTTTTTTTTAAAATCTATGTATAAACCCATACGAAATATTGAGTTTTACGTTAAACACTCTATATATTGAAGCCTAAACTTTTAGTGTTGTTTTAAAATTTCTTACTAAATTATACATTTGTATTAATGTATGTTAAACTCTCTTTCATGGTATATGAGAATCGTTATAATTTTTTTTATCAATTTATTTAGTAAAACATCATAATACTCCCTAAATAGGTGGAATAACCACAGTAGAATCGCCATTCTCTTGAAAAACGGAGACAACAAAGGCTCCAAACCTCTTTGAACATCATCGTATGTTAGTGTAGGATGAAACTATGCATTAAAACAATATTGTCAAATTTTTTGAAATTTTCTCGAAATCTATGTGTTAACCCTTACGAAAATATTGAGTTTTTGGTAAATGCTTATATACTGAAGCCTATAATCTGTAGTGTTATTTTAAAATTTGTAACCGGATTCTAAATTTGTACCAATGTTATTTAAACACTCTTTTATGGTACATGGACATCTTTCTAATTTTATATCAATTAATTTTGTAAAACTTCATGTAATCCCTAAATTAGTGGACTAACCATTACAAAATCGTTATTTTCTAGAGAAACATAGACAATAAAGGTTCCAAGCCTCTTTGACCATCATCATATGTTAGTTAAGGATGCAAATATGCATTNTGTTAGTGAATGATGCAACTATGCATTAAAACAGTATTGTCAAATTTTTTGAAATTTTCTCGAAATCTATGTGTTAACCCCTACGAAAATATAGAGTTTTTGGTAAATGCTTTATATACTGAAGCCTATAATCTTTAGCGTTATTTTAAAATTTATAACCAGATTCTAAATTTGTATCAATATTATTTAAACTCTCTTTCATGGTACATGGGCATCTTTCTAATTTTATATTAATTAATTTTGTAAAACTTCATGTATTCCCTAAATTAGTGGACTAACCATTATAAAATCGTTATTTTCTAGAGAAACATAGTCAACAAAGGTTCCAAGCCTCTTTGACCATCATCATATGTTAGTTCAGGATGAAAATATGCATTAAAACAATATTGTTATATTTTTTAATTTTTTCAAAATTTATGTATATACCCGTACGAAATATTGAGTTTTACGTTAAACGCTCAATATACTGAAAGAAACCTAAACTTTTTAGTGTTGTTTTAAATTTCTAACTACATTAAACATTTGTATTAATGTATGTTAAACTCTATTTCATGGTATATGGGAATCGTTATAATTTTGTATCAATTTATTGAGCACAACTTCATATTACTTCCTAAATAGGTGGAATAACCATTATAGAATCGCCGTTTTCTTGAAAAACGGAGACAACAGCGGCTCCAAACCTCTTTAAACATCATCATATGTTTAGCGTTATTGTAAAATTTATAACCATATTCTAAATTTGTATCAATGTTATTTAAACTCTCTTTCATGGTACATGGGCACCTTTCTAATTTTAAATCAATTAATTTCGTAAAACTTCAAGTAATCCCTAAATTAGTGGAGTAACCATTATAAAATTGTTATTTTGTAGAGAAACATAGACAACAAAGGTTCCAAGCCTCTTTGACCATCATCATATGTTAGTTTCGGATGCAACTATGCATTAAAACAATATTGTTATATTTTTTAATTTTTTTTCAAAATCTATGTATAAACCCATATGAAATATTGAGTTTTACGTTAAACACTCTATATATTGAAGCCTAAATTTTTAGTGTTGTTAAAAAATTTCTAACTAAAGCCTACAATCTTTAGCGTTATTTTAAAATTTATAACCACATTCTAAATTTGTATCAATGTTATTTAACTCACTTTCATGGTACATGGCCATCTTTCTAATTTTATATCAATTAATTTTGTAAAACTTCATATAATCCCTAAATTAGTGGTCTAACCATTATAAAATCGTTATTTTCTAGAAAAACATAGACAACAAAGGTTCCAAGCCTCGTAAACCATCATCATATGTTAGTTCAGGATGCAAATATGCATTAAAATAATATTTTTATATTTTTGGTTTTTTCAAAATCTATGTATATACCCATACGAAATATTGAGTTTTACGTTAAACACTCTATATACTGAAGCCTAAACTTTTTACTGTTGTTTTAAAATTTCTAACCATATTATACATTTTGTATTGATGTATGTTAAACTCTATTTCATGGCATATGGGAATCGTTATAATTTGTTTATCAATTTATTGAGTAAAACTTCATATTACTCCCTATATAGGTGGAATAACCGCTGTAGAATTGCCATTTTCTTCAAAAACGAAGACAACAACGGTTCCAAACCTCTTTAAACATCATCATATGTTAGTTAAAGATGCAAGTATGCATTAAAACAATATTGTTAAATTTTTTGAAATTTTCTCGAAATCTATGTGTTAACCCTACGAAAATATTGAGTTTTTGGTAAATGCTTTATATGCTGAAACCTATAATCTTTAGCGTTATTTTAAAATTTATACCACATTCTAAATCTGTATCAATGTTATTTAAACTCTTTTTCATGGTACAAGGGTATCTTTCTAATTTTATATCAATTAATTTTGTAAAACTTCATGTAATCTCTAAATTAGTGGACTAACCATTATAAAATCGTTATTTTCTCGAGAAACATAGTCAACAAAGGTTCCAAGCCTCTTTGACCATCATCATATGTTAGTTTAGGATGCAAATATGCATTAAAACATTATTGTTATATTTTTGATTTTTTTCAAAATCTAGTATATACCCATACGAAATATTGAGTTTTACGTTAAACGCTCTATATACTGAAGCCTAAACTTTTTAGTGTTGTTTTAAAATTTCAAACCACATTATACATTTGTATTAATGTATGTTAAACACTCTTTCATGGTATATGAGAATCTTTATAATTTTTTATCAATTTATTGAGTAAAACTTCATAATATTCCATAAACAGGTGGAATAACCACTGTAGAATCGCCATTTTCTTGAAAAACAGAAACAACAAAGGCTTCAAACCTCGTTAAACATCATCATATGTTAGTGAATGATGTAACTATGCATTAAAAAAATATTGTCAAATTTTTTGAAATTTTCTCAAAATTTATGTGTTATCTTTATATATGATGATGTTTTTGGTAAATGTTTTATATACTGAAGCCTATAGTCTTTAGCGTAATTTTAAAATTTATAACCACATTCTAAATTTATAAAAATGTTTTTTAACTCTCTTTCATGGTACATGGGCATCTTTCTAATTTTATATCAATTAATTTTTTAAAACTTCATGTAATCCCTAAATTAGTGGACTAACCATTATAAAATCGTTATTTTCTAGAGAAACATAGACAACAAAGGTTCCAAGTCTCTTTAACCATCATCATATGTTAGTTCAGGATGCAAATATGGATTAAAACAATATTTTTATATTTTTGATATTTTACAAAATCTATGTATATACCCATATGAAATATTGAGTTTTACGTTTAACGCTCTATATACTGAACCCTAAACTTTTTAGTGTTGTTTTAAAATTTCTAACCACATTATACATTTGTATTAATTTTTTTATCAATTTATTGAGTAAAACTTCATATTACTCCCTGTATAGGTGGAATAACCACTGTAGAATCGCCACTTTCTTGAAAAACGGAGTCAACAACGGCTTCAAACTTCTTTAAACATCATCATATGTTAGTGAGGGATGCAACTATGCATTAAAACAATATTGTCAAATTTTTTGAAATTTTCTCGAAATCTATGTGTTAACCCCCCTACGAAAATATTGAGTTTTTGGTAAATGCTTTATATACTGAAACCTATAATCTCTAGCGTTATTTTAAAATTTGTAACCACATTCTAAATTTGTATCAATGTTATTTAACTTTATTTCAAGGTACATTGGCATCTTTCTAAATTTATACCAATTAATTTTGTAAAACTTCATGTAATCCCTAAATTAGTGGACTAACCATTATAAAATCGTTATTTTCTAGAGAAACATAGACAACAATGGTTCGAAGCCACTTTGACCATCATCATATGTTAGTTTAGGATGCAACTATGCATTAAAACAATATTGTTATATTTTCTTATTTTTTCAAAAACTATGTATAAACCCATACGAAATATTGAGTTTTACGTTAAACGCTATATATACTGAAGCCTAAACTTTTAATGTTGTTTTAAAACTTCTAACCAAATTATACATTTGTATTAAAGTATATATGTTATAATCCCTTTCATGATATATGAAAATCGTTATAATTTTTTTTTATCAATTTATTGAGTAAAACTTCATAATACTCTCTAAATAGGTAGAATAATCACCATAGAATCGCCATTTTCGTGAGAAACGGAGACAATAAAGGCTCCAAACCTCTTTAAACATCATCATATGTTAGTGAAAGATGCAACTATGCATTAAAAAAAATTTCAAATTTTTTGAAATTTTTTCAAAATCTATGTGTTAACCCCCTACGAAAATATTAAGGTTTTGGTAAATGCTTTATACACTGAAGCCTATAATCTTTAGCGTTATTTTAAAATTTGTAACCACATTCTAAATTTGTATCAATGTTATTTAAACACTCTTTCATGGTACATGGGCATCTTTCTAATTTTCTACCAATTAATTTTGTAAAACTTCGTGTAATCCCTAAATTAGTGGACTAACCATTATAAAATTGTTATTTTCTAGAGAAACATAGTCAACAAAGGTTCCAAGCCTCTTTGACCATCATTATATGTTAGTTTAGGATGAAAATATGAATTAAAAAAATATTGTTATATTTTTGAATTTTTTCAAAATCTAAGTATTTACCCATACGAAATATTGAGTTTTACGTTAAACGCTCTATATACTGAAGCCTAAACTTTTTAGTGTTGTTTTAAAATTTCTAACCACATTATACATTTGTATTAGTGTATGTTAAACACTCTTTCATGGTATATGGGAATCATTATAATTGTTTATCAATTTATTGAGTAAAACTTCAAAATACTCCATAAATAGGTAGAATAACCATTGTAGAATCGCCATTTTTTTGAAAAACAGAGACAACAAACGGTCCAGACCTCTTTAAACATTATCACATGTTAGTGAATGATACAACTATGCATTAAAAATATATTGTCAAATTTTTTGAAATTTTCTCAAAATTTATGTGTTAACCCCTACGAAAATATTAAATTTTTGGTAAATGCTTTATATACTGAAGCCTATAATCTTTAGCGTTATTTTAAATTTTATAACCACATTTTAAATTTGTATCAATGTTATTTAAACTCTCTTTCATGGTACATAGGCATCTTTCTAATTTTATATCAATTAATTTTGTAAAAGTTCATGTAATCCATAAATTAGTGGATTAACCATTATAAAATCGTTATTTTCTAGAGAAAGATAGTCAACAAAGGTTCAATGCCTCTTTGACCATCATCATATGTTAGTTTAGGAAGCAAATATGCATTAAAACAATATTGTTATATTTTTGAATTTTTTCAAAATCTATGTATATACCCATACGAAATATTGAGTTTTACGTTAAACGTTCTATATACCGTAGCCTAAACATTTTAGTGTCGTTTTAAAATTTCTAACCACATTATACATTTGTATTAATGTATGTTAAACATTCTTTTATGGTATATGAGAATCATTATAATTGTTTATCAATTTGTTAAGTAAAACTTCATAATACTCCATAAATAGGTGGAATAACCGCTGTAGAATCGCCATTTTCTTGAAAAACAGAGACAACAAAGGCTCCAAACCTCTTTAAACATCATCATATGTTAGTGAATGATGCAACTATGCATTAAATAAATATTGTCAAATTTTTTGAAATTTTCTCAAAATCTATGTGTCCCTACGAAAATATTGAATTTTGGTTAATGCTTTATATACTGAAGCCAATAATCTTTAGCGTTATTTTAAAATTTATAACCACATTCTAAATTTGTATCAATGTTATTTAACTCTCTTTCATGGTACATGAGCATCTTTCTAATTTTATATCAATTAATTTTGTAAAACTTCATGTAATCCCTAAATTAGTGGACTGGCCATTATAAAATCGTTATTTTCTAGAGAAACATAGACAACAAAGGTTTCAAGCCTCTTTAACCATCGTCATATGTTAATTCAGGATGCAAATATGCATTAAAAGAATATTTTTATATTTTTTTCAAAATCTATGTATATACCCATACAAAATATTGAGTTTTACGTTTAACGCTCTATATACTGAAGCCTAAACTTTTTAGTGTTGTTTTTAAATTTCTAACCATATTATACATTTGTATTAATGTATGTTAAACTCTATTTCATAGTATATGGGAAAAAATATATTTTTTTATCAATTTATTGATTAAAACTTCATATTACTCCCTAAATAGGTGGAATAACCGCTGTAGAATCACTATTTTCTTGAAAAACGGAGACAACAACGGCTCCAAACCTCTTTAAACATCATCATATGTTAGTGAAGGATTTAACTATGCATTAAAACAATATTGTCAAAAAAATTGAAATTTTCCCGAAATCTACGTGTTAACCCATACGAAAATATTGAATTTTTGGTAAATGCTTTATATACTGAAACCTATAATCTTTAACGTTATTTTAAGATTTGTAACCATATTCTAAATCTGTATCAATGTTATTTAACTCTCTTTCATGGTACATGGGCAACTTTCTAATTTTATATCAATTAATTTTGTAAAACTTCATGTAATCCCTAAATTAGTGGACTAACCATTATAAAATCGTTATTTTCTAGAGAAACATAGACAACAAAGGTTCCAAGCCTTTTTGACCATCATCATATGTAGTTTAGGATGCAACTATGCATTAAAACAATATTGTTATATTTTTGATTTTTTTCAAAATCTATGTATTAACCCATACGAAATATTGAGTTTTACGTTAAACACTCTATTTACTGAAGCTTAAACTTTTAGTGTTGTTTTCAAAATTCTAACCAAATTATAATCTCTTTCATTTCTAACCAAAGTATATATGTTATAATCTCTTTCATGATATATGAAAATCGTTATAATTTGTTTTATCAATTTATTGAGTAAAACTTCATAATACTCTCTAAATTGGAGGAATAACCACCGTAGAATCGTCATTTTCTTGAAAAACGGAGACAACAAAGTCTGAAAACCTCTTTAAACATCATCATATGTTAGTGAAGGATGCAACTATGCATTAAAAAATATTTCAAATTTTTTTAAAATTTTTTAAAATCTATGTGTTAACCCCCTACTAAAATATTGAGTTTTTGGTAAATGCTTTATATACTAAAGCCTATAATCTTTAGCATTATTTTAAAATTTGTAACCACATTCTAAATTTGTATAAATGTTATTTAAACCCTCTTTCATGGTACATGGGCATCTTTCTAATTTTCTATCAATTAATTTTGTAAAACTTCATGTAATCCCTAAATTAGTAGACTAACCATTATAAAAACGTTATTTTCTAGAGAAACATAGTCAACAAAGGCTCCAAGCCTCTTTGACCATCATCATATGTTAGTTTAGGATGCAAATATGCATTAAAAAATATTGTTATATTTTTGATTTTTTTTCAAAATCTATGTATATACACATACGAAATATTGAGTTTTACTTTAAACGCTATATATACTGAAGCCTAAACTTTTTAGTGTTGTTTTAAAATTTATAACCACATTATAAATTTGTATTAATGTATGTTAAACACTTTTTCATGGTATATGAGAATCATTTTAATTTTTTATCAATTTATTGAGTAAAACTTCATAATACTCCATAAATAGGTAGAATAACCACTATAGAATCGCCATTTTCTTGAAAAACAGAGACAATAAAGGTTCCAAACCTCTTTAAACATAATCATATGTTAGTGAATGATGTAACTATGCATTAAAAAAATATTGTCAAATTTTTTGAAATTTTCTCAAAATCTATGTGTTAACCTCTACGAAAATATTGATTTTTTGGTAAATGTTTTATATACTGAAGCCTATAATCTTTAGCGTTAATTAAAAATTTATAACCACATTCTAAATTTGTATCAATGTTATTTAACTCTCTTTCGTGGTACACGGGCATCTTTCTAATTTTATATCAATTGATTTTTTAAAACTTCATGTAATCCCTAAATTAGTGGACTAACCATTATAAAATCGTTATTTTCTAGAGAAACATAGACAACAAAGTTCCAAGCCTCTTTAACCATCATAATATGTTAGTTCAGGATGCAAATATGCACTAAAACAATATTTATATATTTTTTATTTTTTTCAAAATCTATGTATATACCCATACGAAATATTGAGTTTTACGTTTAACGCTCTATATACTGAAGCCTAAACTTTTTAGTGTTGTTTTAAAATTTCCGCATTATACATTTGTATTAATGTATGTTAAACTCTATTTCATGGTATATGAGAATCGTTATAATTGTTTATCAATTTATTGAGTAAAACTTCCTATTACTTCCTAAATAGGTGGAATAACCACTGTAGAATCGCCATTTTCTTGAAAAACGGAGACAACAACGGCTCCAAACCTCTTTAAACATCATCATATGTTAGTGAAGGATGCAACTATTCAATAAAACAATATTGTCAAATTTTTTGAAATTTTCTCGAAATCTATGCGTACCCTCCGAAAATATTGAGTTTTTGGTAAATGCTTTATATACTGAAACCTATAATCTTTAGCGTTATTTTAAAATTTGTAACCACATTCTAAATTTGTATCAATGCTATTTAACTCTCTTTCATGGTACATGGGCATCTTACTAATTTTATACCAATTAATTTTGTAAAACTCATGTAATCCATAAATTAGTGAACTAACCATTATAAAATCATTATTTTCTAGAGAAACATAGACAACAAAGGTTCCAAGCCTCTTTGACCTTCATCATATGTTAGTTTAAGATGCAACTATGCATTAAAACAATATTGTTATATTTTCGATTTTTTTCAAAATCTATTTATAAACCCTTACAAAATATTGAGTTTTACGTTAAACACTCTATGTACTGAAGCCTAAACTTTTAGTGTTGTTTTAAAATTTCTAACCAAATTATACATTTGTATTAAAGTATATATGTTATAATCTCTTTCATGATATATTAAAATTGTTATTATTTTTTTTATTAATTTATTGAGAAAAACTTTATAATACTTTCTAAATTGGTGGAATACCCACCGTAGAATCGCCATTTTCTTGAAAAACGGAGACAACAAAGGTTCCAAACCTCTTTAAACATCATCATATGTCAGTGAAGGATGCAACTATGCATTAAAAAATATTTCAAATTTTTTATATACTGAATATTGAATTGTTGGTAAATGATTTATATACTGAAGCCTAGCGTTAATTTAAAATTTATAATCACATTCTAAATTTGTATCAATGTTATTTAACTCTCTTTCGTGGTACATGGGCATCTTTCTAATTTTATACCAATTAATTTGTAAAACTTCATGTAATCCCTAAATTAATGGACTAACCATTATAAAATCGTTATTTTCTAGAGAAACATAGACAACAAAGGTTCCAAGCCTCTTTGATCTTCATCATATGTTAGTTTAAGATGCAACTATGCATTAAAACAATATTTTTATATTTTCGAATTTTTTCAAAATATATGTATAAACCCTTACAAAATATTGAGTTTTACGTTAAACACTCTATATACTGAAGCCTAAACTGTTGGTGTTGTTTTAAAATTTCTAACCAAATTATACATTTGTATTAAAGTATATATGTTATAATCTCTTTCATGATATATGAAAATCGTTATAATTTTTTTTATCAATTTATTGAGTAAAACTTTATAACACTCTCTAAATAGGTGGAATAACCACCGTAAAATCGTCTTTTTCTTGAAAAACGGAGACAACAAAGGCTCCAAACCTCTTTAAACATCATCATATGTTAGTGAAGGATGCAACTATGTATTAAAAAATATTTGAAATTTTTTCAAAATCTATGTGTTAACCCCTACAAAAATATTGAGTTGTTGGTAAATGCTTTATATACTGAAGCCTATAATCTTTAGCGTTATTTTAAAATTTGTAACCACATTCTAAATTTGTATCAATGTTATTTAAACTCTCATTCATGGTACATGGACATCTTTCTAATTTTCTATAAATTAATTTTGTAAAACTTCATGTAATCCCTAAATTAGTGGACTAACCATTATAAAATCGTTATTTTCTAGAGAAACATAGTCAACAAATGTTCCAAGCCTCTTTGACCATCATCATATGTTAGTTTAGGATGCAAATATGCAATAAAACAATATTGTTATATTTTTGAATTTTTTTCAAAATCTATGTATATACCCATGCGAAATATTGAGTTTTACGTTAAACGCTCTATATACTGAAGCCTAAACTTTTTAGTGTTGTTTTAAAATTTCTAACCACATTATACATTTGTATTAATGTATGTTAAACTCTATTTCATGGTATATGAGAATCGTTATAATNTGAAACCATCTTAGACAACCGTCGAAGAGCTTCTCAACTCAACCGACCATGGAACCTTTCCATCTGCGCCTCTACCTCGTCGGAACCAAACCGTACGAGCGTAAGGCACAGAACGAGAAACCGCAAATAAAACCGAACATAAAACCAACACAGAGCCACCGTCAACCGAGGAGAATGGCGACGTGGAAACTTTAGCCGACCGTTCTCCTTTATCGTAACAGGAGCCACGACGGGTACCTAAAACGACGACGACGGAGCTGAGAGAGCCTCCATCGCTCGGAACACAGCCACTTGCGCAAAAGAGCCGAAACCTCCACGCCCTGGAACACAACACCGACGCGTCTTTACTCCAAACCTCAGAGCTCCGACAAGGCAATCAGTGGTGAGAAGCGGCGAGGAGGAACACATGCGATCATTAATCAACCGGAAACAAAGGTCCTGGCGACGGCACGGACGCTCACGCGCCGGCCGATCGCCGGAGATCTACTTTCTCTCTTGCTGTTTTCTTCTTCTTCTTCTTTTTTTGGAACCGTAATTATTTTTAATACCAATTTATTATGTGTGTCATAATATTAAGATACACACATTTGATGTTTCTACCTTTCTTTATAAATTTTTAATTTTATTTATTATAAACGACTTTGGTTTTAATTACATTTTATATTATATAAATATATTATTGGAAAAAAAATGTTTGGTAGGAGGTCGAACTATTGGTCAATACCACCAATCAACTCCTTCTACCCAAAAAAAATGGACGTTATAAACATGTTTTGTTAAATTACTATTTACATTATATAATATTTACCCAGTAGACTTACATGACATAAACAACTTTATGGTCATTTTCTTCTATAAATTTACGTAACATCTTAAAGAAAGCAAACACCGCTTATATTGAACAATTTTTAGGCAAAATGAAACATTTTCAGCAATTGAATGTCTTTTGTAACTTTGTCTTTTGGTGGTTCCAATTCAATATATGTAGGTTTGATTGACTAACATGATTTGTTCGTTACGTTTTTTCTCACTTGAACTAGTATCTATGTACAATAACATTTATAAAGTTGATATTATAAAATTATGATATGTTACTAGTTTGGGATATGATGATGTTTCTTGATCTACATTTGATCTACATTGATACAAATCCAATTCATAAATGGGCATTATTCTGAATTTGTATCAATGTATCAATGTTATTTAAACTCTAGAGAAACATTCTAAATTTAAATTTTCATGATCGACTAAATTTGTATGAATGTTATTTAAACTCTTTTACATGGTACATGGACATCTTTCTAATTTTATATCAATTAATTTTGTAAAACTTACCGTAATCCCTAAATTAGTGAACTAACTATTATGAAATCGTTACTTTCTAGAGAAACATAGACAACAAAGGTTCCAAGCCTCTTTGACAATCATCATATGTTAGTTTAGGATGAAACTATGCATTAAAACAATATTGTTATATTTTTAATTTTTTTCAAAATCTACGTATAAACTCTTACGAAATATTGAGTTTTACGTTAAACGCTATATATACTGAAGCCTAAACTTCTTACTGTTGTTTAAAATTTCTAACCACATTATACATTTGTATTAATGTATGTTAACTCTCTTTCACGGTATATGAGAATCGTTATAATTTTTTTATCAATTTATTTAGTAAAACTTCATAATACTCCCTAAATAGGTGGAATAACCACCGTAGAATCGCCATTTTCTTGAAAAATGGAGATAACAAAGGCTCCAAACCTCTTTGAATATCATCATATGTTAGTGAAGGATGCAACTATGCATTAAAACAATATTGTCAATTTTTTAAAAAATTTCTCAAAATCTATGTATAAACTCATACGAAATATTGAGTTATACGTTAAACGCTATATATACTGAAGCCTAAACTTTTTAGTGTTGTTTAAAATTTCTAACCACATTATACATTTGTATTAATGTATGTTAAACTCTCTTTCACGGTATATGGGAGTCGTTATAATTTTTTTATCAATTTATTTAGTAAAACTTCATAATACTCCATAAATAGGTGGAATAACCACTGTTGAATCGTCATTTTCTTGAAAAATGGAGACAACAAAGGCTCACATCCTCTTTGAACATCATCATATATTAGTGAATGATGCAACTATGTATTAAAACAATATTGTCAATTTTTTAAAAAATTTCTCAAAATCTATGTGTTAACCCCTTACAAAAATATTGAGTTTTTGGTAAATGCTTTATATACTGAAGCCTATAATCTTTAGCGCTATTTTAAAATTTGTAACCATAATCTAAATTTGTATCAATGTTATTTAAACTCTCTCTCATGGTACATGGACACCTTTCTAATTTTACATCAATTAATTTTGTAAAACTTCATGTAATCCCTAAATTAGTGGACTAACCATTATAAAATCGTTATTTTCTAGAGAAGCATAGACAGCAAAGGATCCAATCATCTTTGACTATCATCATATGTTAGTTTATGATGCAACTATGCATTAAAACAATATTGTTATATTTTTTATTTTTTTTCAAAATCTATGTATAAACCTATACGAAATATTGAATTTTACGTTAAACGCTCTATATACTGAAGCCTAAACTTTTTAGTGTTGTTTTACAATTTCTAACCAGATTATAAAAATTGTATTAATGTATGTTAAACTCTCTTTCATGGTATATGAGAATCGTTATAATTTTTTTCTCAATTTATTTGGTAAAACTGCATAATACTCCATAAATAGGTGGAATAACTACTGTAAAATCACAATTTTCTTGAAAAACGGAGACAACAAATGCTCCAAACCCCTTTGAACATCATCATATGTTAGTGCAGGATGCAATTATGCATTAAAACAATATTGTCAAATTTTTTGAATTTTTTCTCAAAATCTACGTGTTAACCCCTACGAAAATATTGAATTTTTGGTAAATGATTTATATACTGAAGCCTATAATCTTTAGCGTTAATTTAAAATTCGTAACCACATTATAAATTTGTATTAATGTTATTTAAACTCTCTTTCATGGTACATGTGCATCTTTCTAATTTTATATCAATTAATTTTGTAAAACTTCATGTAATCCATAAATTAGTGGACTAACCATTTTAAAATCGCTATTTTCTAGAGAAACATAGACAACAAAGGTTTCAAACATCTTTGACCATCATCATATGTTAGTTTAAGATGAAACTATGCATTGAAACAATATTGTTATATTTTTAATTTTTTTCAAAATCTATGTATAAACCCATACGAATTTTTTTTCAAAATCTATGTATAGGCATCTTTTTAATTTAATATCAATTTATTTTTGAAAACTTCATACAATCCCAAAATTAGTTGACTAACCATTATAAAATTGTTATTTTCTAGAGAAACATAGACAAAAGAGGTTCTAAGCCTCTTTGACCATCATCATATGTTAGTTTAGGATGCAACTATGCATTAAAACAATAGTGTTATATTTTTGATTTTTTTTTCAAAATCGATGTATAAACCTACACGAAATATTGAGTTTAACGTTAAACACTCTATATACTGAAGCCTAAAATTTTTAGTGTTGTTTTACAATTTTTAACCACATTATACATTTGTATTAATGTATGTTAAACTCTATTTCATGGTATGTGGGAATCGTTATAATTTTTTAATCAATTTATTTAGTAAAAAATTCATAATACTCACTAAATAGGTGGAGTAACCACTGTAGAATCGCTATTTTCTTGAAAAACGGAGACAACAAAGGCTCCAATCCAATTTGAACATCATCATATATTAGTGAATGATGCAACTATGCATTAAAACAATATTGTCAAATTTTTGAAATTTTCTCAAAATCTATGTGTCGAAAATATTGAGTTTTTGGTAAATGCTTTATATAATGAAACCTATAATCTTTAGCGTTATTTTAAAATTTGTAACCACATTCTAAATTTGTATCAATGTTATTTAAACTCTCTTTCATGGTACATGGACATCTTTCTAATTTTATATCAATTAATTTTGTAAGACTTCATGTAATCCCTAGTGGACAAACCATTATAAAATCGCTATTTTGTAGAGAAACATTGACAACAAAGGTTCCAAGCCTCTTTGACCATCATCATATGTTAGTTTAGGATGCAACTATGCATTAAAACAATATTGTTATATTTTTGAATTTTTTCAAAATCTATATATAAACCAATACAAAATATTGAGTTTTACGTTAAAAGATATACATACTGAAACCTAAATTTTTTAGTGTAGTTTTAAAATTTCTAACCACATTATACATTTGTATTAATGTATGTTAAACTCTCTTTCATGGTATATGAGAATTGTTATAATTAATTTACCAATTTATTTAGTAAAAACTTCATAATACTCCCTAAATAGTTGGAATAACCAATGTAGAATCGCCATTTTCTTGAAAAATGGAGACAACAAAAGCTCCAAACCTCTTTGAACATCATCATATGGTAGTGAAGGATGCAACTACGAATTAAAACAATATTGTCAAATTTTTTGAAATTTTCTCAAAATCTACGTTAATCCCCCCCCCACGAAAATATTGAGTTTTTGTTAAATGCTTTATATACTGAAGCATCTAATTTTTAAGCGTTATTTTAATATTAGTAACCACATTCTAAATTTTTATCAATGTTATTTAAACTATCTTTCATGGTACATTGACATCTTTCTAATTTAATATCAATTAATTTTGTAAAACTTCATGTAATCCCTAAACTAGTGGACTAACCATTATAAAATCGCTATTTTCTAGAGAAACATAGACAACAAAGGTTCCAAGCCTCTTTGCCCATCATCATATGTTAGTTTAGGATGCAATTATTCATTAAAACAATATTGTTATAGTTTTGAATTTTTTCATAATCTATGTATAAACCCATACGAAATATTGAGTTTTACGTTAAACGCTCAATATACTGAAGCCTAAACATTTAAGTGTAGTATTACAATTTCTAACCACATTATAAATTTGTACTAATGTACGTTAAACTCTCTTTCATGGTATATGAGAATCGTTATAATTTTTTTATAAACTTATTTAGTAAAACTTCATAATACTTCTTAAATAGGTGGAATAAGCACTGTAGAATTGCCATTTTCTTGAAAAACGGGGACAAACCTCATTGAACATCATCATATGTTAGTGAAGGTTGCAACTATGCATTAAAACAATATTGTCAAATTTTTTGAAATTTTCTCAAAATCTACGTGTTCCCATACGAAAATATTGAGTTTTTGGTAAATGCTTTATATACTGAAGCCTATAATCATTAGCGTTATTTTAAAATATGTAACCACATTCTAAAATTGTATCAATGTTATTTAGACTGTCTTTCATGGTACATGAAAATCTTTCTAACTTTATATCAATTAATTTTGTAAAACTTCATGTAATCCCTAAATTAGTGGACTAACCATTATAAAATCATTATTTACTAGAGAAACATAGATAACAAAGGTTCCAAGCCTCTTTGACCATTATCTTATGTTAGTTTAGGATGCAACTATTCATTAAAAAAATATTGTTATGTTTTTGAATTTTTTCAGAATCTATGTATAAAGCAATACGAAATATTGAATTTTACGTTCAACGCTTTATATACTGAAGCCTAAACTTTTTAGTGTTGTTTTAAAATTTATAAACACATTATACATTTGTATTAATGTACGTTAAACTCTCTTTCATGGTATATGGGGATGGTTATAATTTTTTTATAAACTTATTTAGTAAAACTTCATAATACTTCCGAAATAGGTGAAATAACCACTGTAGTTACACCATTTTCTTGAAAAACGGAGACAACAAAGGCTCCAAACCTCTTTGAACATCATCGTATGTTAGTGCATGATGCAACTATGTATTAAAACAATATTGTCAATTTTTTGAAATTTTCTCAAAATCTATGTGTTAACCCATACGAAAATATTGAGTTTTTGGTAAATGCTTCATATAGTGAAGCCTATATAATCTTTAGCGTTATTTTAAAAGTTGTAACCACATTCTAAATTTGTATCAATGTTATTTAAACTCTCTTTCATGGTACATGGGCATCTTTCTAATTTTATATCAATTTATTTTGTAAAACTTCATGTAATCCCTAAATTAGTGGACTAACCATTATAAAATCGTTATTTTCTAGAGAAACATAGACAACAAAGGTTCCAAGCCTCTTTGACCATCATCATATGTTAGCTTAGGATGCAAATATGCATTAAAATAATATTTTTATATTTTTGAATTTTTTCAAAATCTATGTATAACCCATACGAAATATTGAGTTTTACGTTAAACGCTCTATATACTGAAGCCTAAACTTTTTAGAGTTGATTTAAAATTTCTAACCACATCATACATTTGTATTAATATATGTTAAACTCTCTTTTATGGTATTTGGGAATCGTTATACTTTTTTTACTAATTCATTTAGTAAAACTTCATGATACTCCATAAATAGGTGGAATAACCACTGTAGAATCGCAATTTTCTTGAAAAACGGAGACAACAAAGGCTCGCAACCTCTTTGAACATCATCATATGTTAGTGAAGGATGCAATTATGCATTAAAACAATATTGTCAAATTTTTTTAAATGTTCTCAAAATCTACGTGTTAATAACTCCTTACGAAAATAATGAGTTTTTGGTAAATGCTTTATATACCGAAGCCTATAATCTTTAGCGTTATTTTAAAATTTGTAACCACATTCTAAAATTGTATCAATGTTATTTAAACTCTCTTTCATGGTACACGGTCATCTTTATAATTTTATATCAATTAATTTTTGAAAACTTCATGTAATCCCTAAATTAATGGACTAACCATTATAAAATCGTTATTTTCAAGAGAAACATAGACAATAAAGGTTCCAAGTCTCTTTTACCATCATCATATGTTAGTTTAGGATGCAACTATACATTAAAACAATATTGTTATATTTTTTATTTTTTTCAAAATCTATGTGTATACCCATACGGAATATTGAGTTTTACGTTAAACGCTGTATATATTGAAGCCTAAACTTTTTAGTGTTGTTTTACAATTTATAACCACATTATAAATTTGTATTAATGTATGTTAAATTCTCTTTCAAGGTATATGGGAATCGTTATAGTTTTTTATC
Source organism: Brassica cretica (assembly GCA_003260655.2). Classification (NCBI taxonomy): domain Eukaryota; kingdom Viridiplantae; phylum Streptophyta; class Magnoliopsida; order Brassicales; family Brassicaceae; genus Brassica; species Brassica cretica. Next base: position 226,593 of record QGKV02000297.1, read on the forward strand.
AATTTATTTAGTAAAACTTCATTATACTCCCTAAATAGGTGGAATAACAACTGTAGAATCGCCTTTCTCTTGAAAAACGGAAACAACAAAGGCTCCAAACCTCTTTGAAGATCATCGTATGTTATTGTAGGATGTAGCTATGTATTAAAACAATATTGTCAAATTTATTGAAATTTTCTCAAAATCTATCTGTTAACCCCTTACAAAAATATTAAATTTTTGGTAAATGCTTTATGCTTTATATACTGAAGCTTATAATCTTTAGCCTTATTTTAAAATTTTAAACCACATTATAAATTTGTATCAATGTTATTTAAAGTCTCTTTCATGGTACATGAGCATTTTTCTAATTTTATATCATTTACTTTTTGAAAACTTCATGTAATACCTAAATTAGTGGACTAACCGTTATAAAATCGTTATTTTCTAGAGAAACATAGACAATAAAGGTTCCAAGTCTCTTCGACCATCATCATATGTTAGTTTAGGATGCAACTATACATTAAAATAGTATTGTTATATTTTTGATTTTTTTCAAAATCGATGTATAAACCCACAAGAAATATTGAGTTTAACGTTAAAAACTCTATATACTGAAGCCTAAACTTTTTAGTGTTGTTTTAAAATTTGTTACCACATTATACATTTGTATTAATGTATGTTAAACTCTCTTTCATGGTATTTGGAAATCGTTATACTTTTTTNCCACATTCTAAATTTGTATCAATTTTATTTAAACTCTCTTTCATGGTACATGGGCATGATTCTAATTTTATATCAATTAATTTTGTAAAACTTCATGTAATCCCTAAACTAGTGGACTAACCATTATAAAATCGTTATTTTCTAGAGAAACATAGACAACAAAGATTCCAAGCCTCTTTCACCATCATCATATGTTAGTATAGGATGCAAATATGCATTAAAACAATAATGTTATATTTTTGAATTTTTTCAAAATCTATGTATAAACCCTTACGAAATATTGAGTTTTAGTTAAATGTTATATATACTGAAGCCTAAACTTTTTCGTGTTGTTTTAAAATTTCTAACCACATTATACATTTGTATTAATGTATGTTAAACTCTCTTTAATGGTATTTGGAAATCATTATAACTTTTTTTATCAATTTATTTAGTAAAACTTCTTAATAATCCCTAAATTGGTGGAATAACTACTGTAGAATCGCCATTTTCTTGAAAAACGGAGACAACAAAGTCTTCAAACCTCTTTAAACATCATTATATGTTAGTTATAGATGCAAATATGCATTAAAACAATATTGCCAATTTTTTTGAAATTTTCTCAAAATCTATGTGTTAACTCCTACGAAAATATTGAGTTTTTGGTAAATGTTTTATATACTGAAGCCTATAATCTTTAGCGTTATTTTAAAATTTGTAACCACATTCTAAATTTCTATCAATGTTATTTAAACTCTGTTTCATGGTACATGGGCATGTTAATAATTTTATATCAATTAATTTTGTAAAACTTCGTGTAATCCCTAAATTAATGGACTAACCATTATAAAATCGTTATTTTCTAGAGAAACATAGACAACAAAGATTCCAAGCCTCTTTGACCATCATCATATATTAGTTTCGGATGCAACTATGCATTAAAACAATATTGTTATATTTTTGATTTTTTTTCAAAATCTATGTATAACCCCGTACGAAATATTGAGTTTTACGTTAAATGCTATATATACTGAAGCCTAAACTTTTTAGTGTTGTTTTAAAATTTCTAACCACATTATACATTTGTATTAATGTATGTTAAACTCTCTTTAATGGTATATGGGAATCTTTATAATTTTTTTATCAATTTATTTAATAAAACTTCATAACACTCCTTAAATAGGTGGAATAACCACTGTAAAATCACTATTTTCTTGAAAAGCGGAGACAACAAAGGCTCCAAACCTCTTTGAACATCATCATATGTTAGTGCAGGATGCAACTATGCATTAAAATAATATTGTCAAATTTTTTGAAATTTTCTCCAAAACCTATGTTTAACTACGAAAATATTGAGTTTTTGGTAAATGCTTTATATACTGAAGCCGATAATCTTTAGCGTTATTTTAAAATTTGTAAACAGATTCTAAGTTTGTATCAATGTTATTTAAACTGTCTTTCATGGTACATGGGAATCTTTCTAATTTTATATCAATTAATTTTGTAAAACTTCATGTAATCCCTAAATTAGTGGACTAACTGTTATAAAATCGTTATTTTCTAGAGAAACGTAGACAATAAAGGTTCCAAGCCTCTTTGACCATCATCATATGTTAGTTTAGGGTACAACTATGCATTAAAACAATATTTTCATATTTTTTAATTTTTTTTCAAAATTTATGTATAAACCTATACGAAATATTGAGTTTTACGTTAAATGATATATACAAAAACCTAAACTTTTTAGTGTTGTTTTAAAATTAACCACATTATACATTTGTATTAATGTATGTTAAACTCTATTTCATGGTATATGGGAATCTTTATAATTTTTTAATCAATTTATTTAATAAAACTTCATAATACTCCCTAAATAGGTAGAATAACCATTGTAAAATCGCTATTTTCTTGAAAAACGGAGACAACAAAGGCTCCAAGCCTCTTTGAACATCATCATGTGTTAGTGCAGGATGCAACTATCCATTAAAATAATATTGTTAATTATTTTGAAGTTTTCTCAAAATCTATGTGTTAACCCCTACGAAAATATTGAGTTTTTGGTAAATGCTTTATATACTGAAGCCCATAATCTTTAGCGTTATTTTAAAATTTATAAACACATTCTAAGTTTGTATCAATGTTATTTAGACTGTCTTTCATGGTACATGGGCATCTTTCTAAATTTATATCAATTAATTTTGTAAAACATTGAGTAATCCCTAAATTTGTGGACTAACAATTATAAAGTCGTTATTTTCTAGAAAAACATAGACAATAAACGTTCCGAGTCTCTTTGACCATCATCATATGTTAGTGCAGGATACAACTATGCATTAAAGCAATATTGTTATATTTTTGATTTTTTTCAAAATCTATGTATAAACCCATACGAAATATTGAGTTTTACGTTAAATGCTATATATACTAAAGCCTAAACTTTTTAGTGTTGTTTTAAAATTTCTAACCACATTATACATTTGTATTATTGTATGTTAAACTCTCTTTCATGGCATATGGGAATCTTTATATTTTTTTATCAATTTATTTAATAAAACTCATAATACTCCCTAAATAGGTGGAATAACCACTGTAAAATCGCTATTTTTTTGAAAAACGGAGACAACAAAGGCTCCAAGCCTCTTTGAACATCATCATATGTTAGTGCAGGATGCAACTATGCATTAAAATAATATTGTCAAATTTTTTGAAATTTTCTCAAAATCTATGTGTTAACCCCTACGAAAATATTGAGTTTATGGTAAATGCTTTATACACTAAAGCTTATAATCTTTAGCGTTATTTTAAAATTTATAACCACATTCTAAGTTTGTATCAATGTCATTTAAACTGTCTTTCATGGTACATGGGAATCTTTCTAATTTTATATCAATTAATTTTGTAAAACTTCATGTAATCCCTATATTAGTGGACTAACCTTTATAAAATCATTATTTTATAGAAAAACATAGACAACAAATGTTCCAAGCCTCTTTGGTCATCATCATATGTTAGTTTAGGATGCAACTATGCATTAAAACAATATTGTTATATTTTTGAATTTTTCCAATATCTATGTATAAACCTCTACGAAATAATGAGTTTTACGTTAACCGCTCTATATACTGAAGCCTAAACTTTTTTTGTGTTATTTTAAAATTTCTAACAACATTATACATTTGTATTAATGTATGTTAAGCTCTCTTTCATGGTATATGGGAATCTTTTTGGTATTTTTTCTATTAATTTATTTAGTAAAACTTCATAATACTTCCAAAATTGTTGGAATAACTAGTGTAGAATCGCCGTTTTCTTAAAAAACGGAGACAACAAAGGCTCCAAACCTCTTTGAACAACATCATATGTTCATGGAGGATGCAACTATGTATTAAAATAATATTGTCAATTTTTTTGAAATTTTCTCAAAATCTATGTATCCTTACGAAAATATTGAGTTTTTGGTAAATGCTTTGTATACTGAAGCCTATAATCTTTAGCGTTATTTTAAAATTTGTAACCATATTCTAAATTTGTATCAATATTATTTAAATTCTATTTCATGGTACATGAGTATCTTTCTAATTTTATATCAATTAATTTTGTAAAACTTCATGTAATCCCTAAATTAGTGGACTAACATTTATAAAATCGTTATTTTCTAGAGAAACATAGACGACAAAGATTCCAAGCCTCATTGACGATCATCATATGTTAGTTTAGGATGCAACTATGCATTAAACAATATTGTTATAATTTTGAATTTTTTCAAAATCTATGTATAAACCAATACGAAATAATGAGTTTTACATTAAACACTCTATATACTCAAACCTAAACTTTTTAGTGTTGTTATAAAATTTCTAACCACATTATACATTTGTATTAATGTATGTTAAACTCTCTTTAATGGTATATGGGAATCGTTATAATTTGTTTATCAATTTATTTAGTAAAACTTCTTAATACTTCCTAAATAGGTTGAATTACCACTGTAGAATCGCCATTTTCTTGAAAAATGGAGACAACAAAGGCTCCAAACATCTTTGAACATCATAATTGTTAGTGCAGGATGCAACTATGCATTAAAACAATATTGTCAAATTTTTTGAAATTTTCTCAAAATCTAAGTGTTAACCCGTACGAAAACATTGAGTTTTTGGTAAATGTTTTATATACTGAAGCATATAATCTTTAGCGTTATTTTAAAATATGTAACCACATTCTAAATTTCTATCAATGTTATTTAAACTCTCTTTCATGGTACATGGGCATGTTTCTAATTTTATATCAATTAATTTTGTAAAACTTCGTGTAATCCCTAAATTAGTGGACTAACCATTATAAAATCGTTATTTTCTAGAGAAAAATATACAACAAAGATTCCGAGCCTCTTTGACCATCATCATATGTTAGTTTCGGATGCAACTGTGCATTAAAAAAATATTATTATATTTTTGATTTTTTTCAAAATCTATGTATAAACCCGTACGAAATATTGAGTTTTACGTTAAATGCTATATATACTGAAACCTAAACTTTTTAGTGTTGTTTTAAAATTTCTAACCACATTATACATTTGTATTAATGTATGTTAAACTCTCTTTCAAGGTATATGAGAATCTTTATATTTTTTTATCAATTTATTTAATAAAACTTCAAAATACTTCCTAAATAGGTGGAATAATCACTGTAAAATCGCTATTTTCTTGAAAAATGGAGACAACAAAGGCTCCAAACCTCTTTGAACATCATCATATGTTAGTGCATGATGCAACTATGCATTAAAATAATATTGTCAAATTTTTTGAAATTTTCTCAAAATCTATGTGTTAACCCTACGAAAATATTGAATTTTTGGTAAATGCTTTATACACTGAAGCTTATAATCTTTAACGTTATTTTAAAATTTATAACCACATTCTAAGTTTGTATCAATCTTATTTAAACTGTCTTTCATGGTACATGGGAATCTTTCTAATTTTATATCAATTAATTTTGTAAAACTTCATATAATCCCTATATTAGTGGACTAACCTTTATAAAATCATTATTTTATAAAGAAACATAGACAACAAATGTTCCAAGCCTCTTTGGTCATCATCATATGTTATTTTAGGATGCAACTATGCATTAAAACAATATTGTTATATTTTTGAATTTTTCCAATATCTATGTATAAACCTATACAAAATAATGAGTTTTACGTTAAACGCTCTATATACTGAAGCCTAAACTTTTTTTGTGTTGTTTTAAAATTTTAACAACATTATACATTTGTATTAATGTATGTTAAGCTCTCTTTCATGGTATATGGGAATCTTTTTGGTATTTTTTAATTAATTTATTTAGTTAAACTTCATAATACTCCCTAAATTGTTGGAATAACCAGTGTAGAATCGCCGTTTTCTTGAAAAACGAAGACAACAAAGGCTTTAAACCTCTTTGAACATCACCATATGTTAGTGAAAGATACAACTATGCATTAAAACAATATTGTCAAATTTTTTGAAATTTTCTCAAAATCTATGTGTTAACCCCTAAGAAAATATTGAGTTTTTGGTAAATGCTTTATATACTGAAGCCTATAATCTTTAGCGTTATTTTAAAATTTGTAACCACATTCTAAATTTGTATCAATGTTATTTAAACTCTCATTCATGGTACATGGACATCTTTCTAATTTTCTATAAATTAATTTTGTAAAACTTCATGTAATCCCTAATTAATGGACTAACCATTTTGAAATCGTTATTTTCTAGAGAAACATAGTCAACAAATATTCCGAGCCTCTTTGACCATCATCATATATTAGGTTTAGGATGCAAATATGCAATAAAACAATATTGTTATATTTTTGAATTTTTTCAAATTCTATGTAATGCAATAAAACAATATTGTTATATTTTTGAATTTTTTCAAAATCTATGTATATACCCATACGAAATATTGAGTTTTACGTTAAACGCTCTATATACTGAAGCCTAAACTTTTTAGTGTTGTTTTAAAATTTCTAACCACATTATACATTTGTATTAATGTATGTTAAATTCTATTTCATGGTATATGAGAATCGTTATAATTTTTTATCAATTTATTGAGTAAAACTTCATAATAATCTCTAAATCGGTGGAATAACCACGGCTCTAAACTTCTTTAAACATCATCATATGTTAGTGAAGGATGCAACTAAGCATTAAAACAATATTGTCAAATGTTTTGAAATTTTCTCAAAATCTATGTGTTAACCCTACGAAAATATTGAGTTTTTGGTAAATGCTTTATATACTGAAACCTATAATCTCTAGCGTTATTTTAAAATTTGTAACCACATTCTAAATTTGTATCAATGTTAATTAACTTTATTTCATGGAACATGGGCATCTTTCTAATTTTATACCAATTAATTTTGTAAAACTTCATGTAATCCCTAAATTAGTGGACTAACCATTATAAAATCGTTATTTTCTAGAGAAACATAGACAACAAAGGTTCCAAGCCACTTTGACCATCATTATATGTTAGTTTAGGATGAAACTATGCATTAAAACAATATTGTTATATTTTTGAATTTTTTCAAAAACTATGTATAAACTCATACGAAATATTGAGTTTTATGTTAAACACTCTATATACTGAAGCCTAAAGTTTTAGTGTTGTTTTAAAACTTCTAACCTAATTATACATTTGTATTAAAGTATATATGTTATAATCTCTTTCATGATATATGAAAATCGCTATAATTTTTTTTATCAATTTATCGCTATAATTTGTTTTATCAATTTATTGAGTAAAACTTCATAATTCTCTCTAAATAAGTGGAATAACCACCATAGAATCGCTATTTTCTTGAAAAACGTAGACAAAAAAGGCTCCAAACCTCTTTAAACATCATCATATGCTAGTGAAAGATGCAACTATGCATTAAAAAATATTTCAATTTTTTTAAAAAAAATTTTAAAATCTATGTGTTAACCCCTACGAAAATATTGAGTTTTTGGTAAATGCTTATACTGAAACCTATAATCTTTAGCGTTATTTTAAAATTTGTAACCACATTTTAAATTTGTATCAATGTTATTTAAACTCTCTTTCATGGTACATTGGCATCTTTATAATTTTCTACCAATTAATTTTATAAATCTTCATGTAATCCCTAAATTAGTGGACTAACCATTATAAAATTATTATTTTCTAGAGAAACATAGTCAACAAAGGTTCCAAGCCTCTTTGACCATCATCATATGTTAGTTTATGATGCAAATATGCATTAAAACAATATTGTTATATTTTTGAATTTTTTCAAAATCTATGTATATACCCATACGAAATATTGAGTTTTACGTTAAACGCTCTATATACTGAAGCCTAAAATTTTTAGTTTTGTTTTAAAATTTCTAACCACATTATACATTTGTATTAAAGTATATATGTTATAATCTCTATCATGATATATGAAAATCGTTATTATTTTTTTTATCAATTTATTGAGTAAAACTTTATAATACTCTCTAGATTGGTGGAATAACCACCGTAGAATCGCCATTTTCTTGAAAAATGGAGACAACAAAGTCTCCAAACCTCTTTAAACATCATCATATGTTAGTGAAGGATGAAACTATGCATTAAAAAATAATTCAAACTTTTTGAATTTTTTTCAAAATCTATGTGTTTAACCCCTACGAAAATATTGAATTTTTGGTAAATGCTTTATATACTGAAGCCTATAATCTTTAGCGTTAATTTAAAATTTATAACCACATTCTAAATTTGTATCAATGTTATTTAACACTTTTTCATGGTACATGGGCATCTATCTAATTTTATATCAATTAATTTTGTAAAACTTCATGTAATCCCTAAATTAGTGGACCAACCATTATAAAATCGTTATTTTTTAGAGAAACATAGACAACAAAGGTTCCAAGCCTCTTTGACCATCATCATATGTTAGTTCAGGATGAAAATATGCATTAAAACAATATTTTTATATTTTTTATTTTTTCAGAATCTATATACATACCCGTACGAAATATTGAGTTTTACGTTTGACGCTCTATATACTGAAGCCTAAAAATTTTAGTGTTGTTTTAAAATTTCTAACCAAATTATACATTTGTATTAATGTATGCTAAACTCTATTTCATGGTACATGGAAATCGTTATAATTTTTTATCAATTTATTGAGTAAAACTTCATATTACTTCCGAAATAGGTGGAATAACCACTGTAGAATCGCCATTTTCTGGAAAAACAGAGACAACAACGGCTCCAAACCTCTTTAAACATCATCATATGTTAGTGAAAGATGCAACTATGCATTAAACAATATTGTTAAATTTTTTGAAATTTTCTCGAAATCTATGTGTTAACCCTTACGAAAATATTGAGTTTTTGGTAAATGCTTTATATACTGAAGCCTATAATCTTTAGCGTTATTTTAAAATTTGTAACCACATTCTAAATAGGTATCATTGTTATTTAACTCTCGTTCATGGTACATGGGCATCTTTCTAATTTTATATCAATTAATTTTGTAAAACTTCATGTAATCCCTAATTAGTGGACTAACCATTATAAAATCGTTATTTTCTAGAGAAACATAGACAACAAAGGTTCCAAGCCTCTTTGACCATCATCATATGTTAGTTCAGGATGCAAATATGGATTAATACAATATTTTTATATTTTTGATTTTTTTCAAAATCTATGTATATCCCATACGAAATATTGAGTTTTACGTTTAACGCTCTATATACTGAAGCCTAAACTTTTTAATGTTGTTTTAAAATTTCTAACCACATTATACATTTGCATTAATGTATGTTAAACTCTATTTCATGGTATATGGGAATCGTTATAATTTTTTATCAATTTTTTGAGTAAAACTTCATATTACTTCCTAAATATGTGGAATAATCACTATAGAATCGCTATTTTCTTGAAAAATGGAGACAACAGCGGCTCCAAACCTCTTTAAACATCATCATATGTTAGTGAAGGATGCAACTATGCATTGAAAGAAAATATTGTCAAATATTTTGAAATTTTCTCGAAATCTAAGTGTTAACCCCCTACGAAAATATCGAGTTTTTGGTAAATATTTTATATACTGAAGCCTATAATCTTTAGCGTTATTTTAAAATTTGCAACCACATTCTAAATTTGTATCAATGTTATTTAACTCTCTTTCATGGCACATGACCATCTTTCTAATTTTATATCAATTAATTTTGTAAAACTTCGTGTAATCCCTAAATTAGTGGACTAACCATTATAAAAT
>QGKV02000297.1:236633-252123 GCA_003260655.2 Brassica cretica
TAATTTTGTAAAACTTCGTGTAATCCCTAAATTAGTGGACTAACCATTATAAAATTGTTATTTTCTAGAGAAACATAGTCAACAAAGTTTTCAAGCCTCTTTGACCATCATCATATGTTAGTTCAGGATGCAAATATGCATGTAAACAATATTATTATATTTTGATTTTTTTCATAATCTATGTATATACCCACACGAAATATTGAGTTTTACGTTTAACGCTCTATATACTGAAGCCTAAACTTTTTAGTGTTGTTTTTAAATTTCTAACCACATTATACATTAGTATTAATATATGTTAAACTCTATTTCATGGTATATGGGAATCGTTATATTTTTTTATCAATTTATTAAGTAAAACTTCATATTACTTCCCAAATAGGTAGAATAACCACTGTAGAATCGCCATTTTCTTGATAACCGGAGACAACAACGGCTCCAAACCTTTTTAAACATCATCATATGTTAGTGAAAGATGCAACTATGCATTAAACAATATTGTCAAATTTTATGAAATTTTCTCGAAATCTATGTGTTAACTCCTACGAAAATATTGAGTTTTTGGTAAATGCTTTATATACTGAAGCCTATAATCTTTAGCGTTATTTTAAAATATATAACCACATTATAAATTTGTATCAATGTTATTTAAACTCTCTTTCATGGTACATGGGCATCTTTCTAATTTTATATCAATTAATTTTGTAAAACTTCGAGTAATCCCTAAATTAGTGGACTAACCATTATAAAATCGTTATTTTCTAGAGAAACATAGACAACAAAGGTTCCAAGCCTCTTTGGCCATCATCATATGTTAATTCAGGATGCAAATATGGATTAATACAATATTTTTATATTTTTGATTTTTTTCAAAATCTATGTATATCCCATACGAAATATTGAGTTTTACGTTTAACGCTCTATATACTTAAGCCTAAACTTTTTAATGTTGTTTTAAAATTTCTAACCACATTCTACATTCGTATTAATGTATGTTAAACTCTATTTCATGGTATATGGGAATCGTTATAATGTTTTATCAATTTATTGAGTAAAACTTCATATTACTTCCTAAATAGGTGGAATAACCACTATAGAATCGCTATTTTCTTGAAAAACGGAGACAACAGCGGCTCCAAACCTCTTTAAACATCATCATATGTTAGTGAAGGATGCAACTATGCATTAAAAGAAAATATTGTCAAATGTTTTGAAATTTTCTCGAAATCTATGTGTTAACCCCCTACGAAAATATTGAGTTTTTGGTAAATGTTTTATATACTGAAGCTTATAATCTTTAGCGTTATTTTAAAATTTGTAACCACATTCTAAATTTGTATCAATGTTATTTAACTCTCTTTCATGGCACATGACCATCTTTCTAATTTTATATCAATTAATTTTGTAAAACTTCGTGTAATCCCTAAATTAGTGGACTAACCATTATAAAATCGTTATTTTCTAGAGAAACATAGACAACAAAGGTTCCAAGCCTTTTTGACCATCATCATATGTTAGTTTCGGATTCAACTATGCATTAAAACAGTATTGTTATATTTTTGAATTTTTTTCAAAATCTATGTATAAACTCATACGAAATATTGAGTTTTACGTTAAACACTCTATATATTGAAGCCTAAACTCTTAGTGTTGTTATAAAATTTCTAACTAAATCATANTTGAAAAATGGAGACAACAAAGGCTTCAAACCTCTTTGAACATCATCATATGTTAGTGAAAGATACAACTATGCATTAAAACAATATTGTCAAATTTTTTGAAATTTTCTCAAAATCTATGTGTTAACCCCTACGAAAATATTGAGTTATTGGTAATTGCTTTATATACTGAAGCCTATAATCTTTAGCGTTATTTTAAAATTTGTAACCACATTCTAAATTTGTATCAATTTTATTTAAACTCTCTTTCATGGTACATGGGCATGATTCTAATTTTATATCAATTAATTTTGTAAAACTTCATGTAATCCCTAAACTAGTGGACTAACCATTATAAAATCGTTATTTTCTAGAGAAACAACAAAGATTCCAAGCCTCTTTGACCATCATCATATGTTAGTATAGGATGCAAATATGCATTAAAACAATAATGTTATATTTTTGATTTTTTTTAAAATCTATGTATAAACCCATACGAAATATTGAGTTTTAGTTAAATGCTTTATATACTGAAGCCTAAACTTTTTAGTGTTGTTTTAAAATTTCTAACCACATTATACATTTGTATTAATGTATGTTAAACTCTCTTTAATGGTATTTGAAAATCATTATAACTTTTTTATCAATTTATTTAGTAAAACTTCTTAATAATCCCTAAATTGGTGGAATAACCACTGTAGAATCGCTATTTTCTTGAAAAACGGAGACAACAAAGGCTTCAAACCTCTTTAAACATCATTATATGTTAGTTATAGATGTAACTATGCATTAAAACAATATTGCCAAATTTTTTGAAATTTTCTCAAAATCTATGTGTTAACTCCTACGAAAATATTGAGTTTTTGGTAAATGTTTTATATACTGAAGCCTATAATCTTTAACGTTATTTTAAAATTTGTAACCACATTCTAAATTTCTATCAATGTTATTTAAACTCTCTTTCATGGTACATGGGAATGTTTCTAATTTTATATTAATTAATTTTGTAAAACTTCGTGTAATCCCTAAATTAGTGGACTAACCATTATAAAATCGTTATTTTCTAGAGAAACATAGAGAACAAAGATTCCAAGCCTCTTTGACCATCATCATATATTAGTTTCGGATGCAACTATGCATTAAAACAATATTGTTATATTTTTTATTTTTTTCAAAATCTATGTATAACCCCGTACGAAATATTGAGTTTTACGTTAAATGCTATATATACTGAAGCCTAAACTTTTTAGTGTTGTTTTAATATTTCTAACCACATTATACATTTGTATTAATGTATGTTAAACTCTCTTTCATGGTATATGAGAATCTTTATAATTTTTTATCAATTTATTTAATAAAACTTCATAATACCCCCTAAATAGATGGAATAACCAATATAAAATCGCTATTTTCTTGAAAAAACGGGGAAAACAAAGGCTCAAAACCTCTTTGAACATCATCATATGTTAGTGCAGGATGCAACTATGCATTAAAATAATATTGTCAAATTTTTTGAAATTTTCTCAAAATCTATGTGTTAACCCCTAAGAAAATATTGAGTTTTTGGTAAATGCATTATATACTGAAGCCTATAATCTTTAGCGTTACTTTAAAATTTGTAACCACATTATAAGTTTGTATCAATGTTATTTAAACTGTCTTTCATGGTACACGGGAATCTTTCTAATTTTATATCAATTAATTTTGTAAAACTTAATGTAATCCCTAAATTAGTGGATTAACCATTATAAAATCGTTATTTTCTAGAGAAACATAGACAACAAAGGTTCCAAGCCTCTTTGACCATCATCATATGTTACTTTAGGGTGCAACTATGCATTAAAATAATATTGTTATATTTTTGAATTTTTTTCAAAATCTATGTATAAACCTATACGAAATATTGAGTTTTACGTTAAATGCTATATACTAAAGCCTAAACTTTTTAGTGTTGTTTTAAAATTTCTAACCACATTATAAATTTGTATTAATGTATGTTAAACTCTCTTTCATGGTATATGAGAATCTTTATAATTTTTTATCAATTTATTTAATAAAACTTTATAATACTTCCTAAATAGGTGGAATAACCACTGTAAAATCGCTATTTTCTTGAAAAACGGAGACAACAAAGGCTCCAAACATCTTTGAACATAATCATATGTTAGTGTAGGATGCAACTATGCATTAGAATAATATTGTCAACTTTTTTGAAATTTTTCTCAAAATCTATGTGTTAACCCCTACGAAAATATTGAGTTTTTCGTAAATGTTTTATATACTGAAGCCTATAATATTTAGCGTTATTTTAAAATTTGTAACCACATTATAAGTTTGTAACAATGTTATTTAAACTGTCTTTCATGGTACATGGGTATCTTTCTAATTTTATATCAATTAATTTTGTAAAACTTCGTGTAATCCCTAAATTAGTGGACTAACCGTTATAAAATCGTTATTTTCTGGAGAAACATAGACAACAAAGGTTTCAAGCCTCTTTGACCATCATAATATGTTAGTTTAGGATGCAACTATGCATTAATATGTTAGTTTAGGATGCAACTATGCATTAAAACAATATTGTTATATTTTTTAATTTTTTTAAAATCTATGTATAAACCCTTACGAAATATTGAGTTTTACGTTAAATGCTATATATACTGAGGCCTAAACTTTTTACTGTTGTTTTAAAATTTCAAGCCACATTATACATTTTTATTAATGTATGTTAAACTCTATTTCGTGGTATACGCGAATCTTTATAATTTTTTAATCAATTTATTTAATAAAACTTCATAATACTCCCTAAATAGGTGGAATAACCACTATAAAATCGCCATTTTCTTGAAAAACGGAGACAACAAAGGCTGCAAACCTCTTTGAACGTCATCATATGTTAGTTAATGATGAAACTATGCATTAAAACAATATTTTCAAATTTTTTTACAATTTTATCAGAATCTATGTGTTAACCCCTACGAAAATATTGAGTTTTTGGTAACTGCTATATATACTGAAGCCTATAATATTTAGCGTTATTTTAAAATTTGTAACCATATTCTAAATTTGTATCAATGTTATTTAAACTCTCTTTCATGATACATTGACATCTTGTGAATTTTATATTAATTAACTTTGCAAAACTTCATGTAATCCCTAAATTAGTGACTAACCGTTATAAAATCGTTATTTTCTAAAGAAACATAAACAACAAAGGTTCCAAGCCTCTTTGACCATCATCATATGTTAGTTTAGGATGCAATTATGCATTAAAACAATATTGTCAAATTTTTTGAAATTTTCACAAAATCTATGTGTTAACCCCTACGAAAATATTGAGTTTTGGGTAAATGCTTTATATACTCAAGACAATAATCTTTAGCGTTAGTTTAAAATTTGTAACCACATTCAAAATTTGTATCAATGTTATTTAAACTGTCTTTATTGTACATAGGCATCTTTCTAAATTTATATCAATTAGTTTTGTTAAACTTCATGTAATCCCTAAATTAGTGGATTAACCGTTGTAAAATCGTTATTTTCTAGAGAAACTTAGAAAACAAATGTTTCAAGCCTCTTTGAACATCATCATATGTTAGTTTGGATGTAACTATGCATTAAAACAATATTTTTATATTTTTTATTTTTTTCAAAATCTATGTATCTATACGAAATAATGAATTTTACGATAAACGCTCTATATACTGAAGCCTAAACTTTTTAGTGTTGTTTTAAAATTTGTTACCACATTATACATTTGTATTAATGTATGTTAAACTCTCTTTCATGGTATTTGGAAATCGTTATACTTTTTTATCAATTTATTTACTAAAACTTCATAATACTCCCTAAACAGGTGGAATAACCACTGTATAATCGCTATTTTCTTGAAAAACGGAGACAACAAAGGCTCCAAACCAATTTGAACATCATCATATGTTTGTGAAGGATGCAACTGTGAATTTAAACAATATTGTCAAATGTTTTGAAATTTTCTCAAAATCTATGTGTTTACCTTACCCCCTACGAAAAATATTGAATTTTTGGTAAATGTTTTACATACTGAAGCCTATAATCTTTAGGGTTATTTTGAAATTTGTAACCACATTATAAATCTGTATCAATGTTATTTAAACTCTCTTTCCTGGTGCGTGGGAATCTTTCTAATTTTATATCAATTAAGTTTTGAAAATTTCATGTAATCCCTAAATTAGTGAACTAACCTTTATAAAATTGTTATTTTTGAGATAAACATAGACAACAAAGGTTCCAAGTCTCTTTGACCATCATCACATGTTAGTTTAGGATGTAACTATGCATTAAAATAATATTGTTATATTTTTTATTTTTTTCAAAATCTATGTGTATACCCATACGAAATATTGAGTTTTACGTTAAACGCTCTATATACTGAAGCCTAAACAATTTAGTGTTGTTTTAAAATTTGTAACCACATTATACATTTGTATTAATGTATGTTAAACTCTATTTCATGGTATATGAGAATCGTTATAATTTTTTAATCAATTTATTTAGTAAAAACTTCATAATACTCACTAAATAGGTGGAATAACCACTGTAGAATCGTTAATTTCTTGAAAAACGGAGACACCAAAGACTCCAAACCAATTTGAACATCATCATATGTTAGTAAAGGATGCAACTATGCATTAAAACAATATTTTCAAATGTTTTGAAATTTTCTCAAAATTTATGTGTCGAAAATATTGAGTTTTTGGTAAATGCTTTATATAATGAAGCCTATAATCTTTAGCGTTATTTTAAAATTTGTAATAACATTCTAAATTTGTATCAATGTTATTTAAACTCTCTTTCAAGGTACATGGGCATCTTTCTAATTTTATATCAATTAATTTTTGAAAACTTCATGTAATCCCTAAATTACTGGACTAACTTTTATAAAATCGTTATTTTCTAGAGAAACATAGACAATAAAGGCTCCAAGTCTCTTTGACCATCATCATATGTTAGTTTAGAATGCAACTATGCATTAAAATAGTATTGTTATATTTTTTATTTTTTTCAAAATCGATGTAAAACCCACAAGAAATATTGAGATTAACGTTAAACGCTCTATATACTGAAGCCTAAAATTTTTAGTGTTGTTTTAAAATTTGTAACCACATTATACATTTGTATTAATGTATATTAAACTCTCTTTCATGGTATTTGGGAATCGTTATACTTTTTTATCAATTTATTTGGCAAAACTTCATAATACTTCCTAAATAGGTGAAATAACCACTGTAGAATATCCATTTTCTTGAAAAACGGGGACAACAAAGGCTTCAAACCTCTTTGAACATCATCATATGTTAGTGCAGGATGCAACTATTCAGTAAAACAATATTGTCAAAAATTTTGAACTTTTCTCAAAATCTAAGAGTTAACCCCTACGAAAATATTGAGTTTTTTGAAAATGTTTTATATACTGAAGCCTATAATCTTTGGCGTTATTTTAAATTTTTCAACCACATTCTAAATTTGTATCAATGTTATTTAAACTCTCTTTCATGGTACATGGGCATCTTTCTAATTTTATATCAATTAATTTTTGAAAACTTCATGTAATCCTTAAATTAGTGGACTAACCGTTATAAAATCGTTATTTTCTAGAGAAACATAGACAATAAAGGTTTCAAGCCTCTTTGACCATCATCATATCTTAGTTTAGAATGCAACTATGCAATAAAACAGTAGTGTTATTTTTTTGAATTTTTTTAAAATCGATGTATAAACCCACACGAAATATTGAGTTTAACGTTAAACGCTCTATATACTAACACTAAACTTTTTAGAGTTGTTTTAAAATTTCTAACCACATTATACATTTGTATTAATGTATGTTAAACTATCTTTCATAGTATTTGGGAATCGTTATACTTTTTTATCTATTTATTTACTAAAACTTCATAATACTCACTAAATAGGTGGAATAACCACGGTATAATCGCTATTTTCTTGAAAAACGGAGACAACAAAGGCTCCAAACCAATTTGAACATCTTCATATGTTTGTGAAGGATGCAACTATGCATTTAAGCAATATTGTCAAATGTTTTGAAAATTTCTCAAAATCTATGTGTTTACCTTACCCCCTACGAAAATATTGAATTTTTGGTAAATGTTTTACATACTGAAGCCTATAATCTTTAGGGGTATTTTGAAATTTGTAACCACATTCTAAATCTGTATCAATGTTATTTAAACTCTCTTTCCTGGTACGTGGGAATCTTTCTAATTTTGTATCAATTAAGTTTGGAAAATTTCATGTAATCCCTAAATTAGTGAACTAAACATTATAAAATCGTTATTTTCGAGATAAACATAGACAACAAAGTTTCCAAGTCTCTTTGACCATCATCATATGTTAGTTTAAGGATGCAACTATGCATTAAAACAATATTGTTATATTTTTTATTTTTTTCAAAATCTATGTGTATACCCATACGAAATATTGAGTTTTACGTTAAACGCTCTATATACTAAGCCTAAACTATTAACTGTTGTTTTAAAATTTATAACCACATTATACATTTGTATTATTGTATGTTAAACTCTATTTCATGGTATATGGGAATCGTTATAATTTTTTAATCAACTTATTTAGTAAAAACTTCATAATACTCACTAAATAGGTGGAATAACCACTGTAGAATCGCTATTTTCTTGAAAAACGGAGACACCAAAGGCTCCAAACCAATTTGAACATCATCATATGTTAGTGAAGGATGCAACTATGCATTAAAACAATATTTTCAAATTTTTTGAAGTTTTCTCAAAATCTATGTGTCGAAAATATTGAGTTTTTGGTAAATGCTTTATATACTGAAGCCTATAATCTTTAGCGTTATTTTAAAATTTATAACCACATTCTAAATTTGTATCAATGTTATTTAAACTCTCTTTCATGGTACATGGGCATCTTTCTAATTTTATATCAATTAATTTTGTAAAACTTCAAGTAATCCCTAAATTAGTGGAGTAACCATTATAAAATCGTTATTTTGTAGAGAAACATAAACAACAAAGGTTCCAAGCCTCTTTGACCATCATCATATGTTAGTTTCGAATGCAACTATGCTTTAAAACAATATTGTTATATTTTTAATTTTTTTTCGAAATTTATGTATAAACCCATACGAAATATTGAGTTTTAAGTTAAACACTCTATATACTGAAGCCTAAACTTTTAGTGTTGTTTTAAAATTTCTAACTAAATTACACATTTGTATTAATGTATGTTAAACTCTCTTTCATGGTATGTGGGAATCGTTATAATTTTTTTATCAATTTATTTAGTAAAACTTTATAATACTCCCTAAATAGGTGGAATAACCACTGTAGAATCACCGTTTTCTTGAAAAACAGAGACAACAGCGGCTCCAAACCTCTTTAAACATCATCTTATGTTAGTGAAGGATGCAACTATGCATTAAACAATATTGTCAAATTTTTTGAAATTTTCTCGAAATCTATGTGTTAACCCCTATTAAAATATTGAGTTTTTGGTAAATGCTTTATATACTGAAGTCTATAATCTTTAGCGTTATTTTAAAATTTGTAACCACATTCTAAATTTGAATCAACATTATTTAACTCTCTTTCATTGCACATGGGCATCTTTCTAATTCTATATCAATTAATTTTGTAAAACTTCATGTAATCCCTAAATTAGTGGACTAACCATTATAAAATCGTTATTTTCTAAAGAAAGATAGACAACAAAGGTTCCAAGCCTCTTTGGCCATCATCATATGTTAGTTCAGGATGCAAATATGTATTAAAAAAATATTTTTATATTTTTTAATTTTTTTCAAAATCTATGTACATACCCATACAAAATATTGAGTTTTACGTTTAACGCTCTATATACTGAAGCCTAAACTTTTTAATGTTGTTTTAAAATTTCTAACCACGTTATAGATTTGTATTAATGTATGTTAAACTCTATTTCATGGTATACGAGAATCGTTATAATGTTTTATCAATTTATTGAGTAAAACTTCATATTACTTCCTAAATAGGTGGAATAACCACTGTAGAATCGCAATATTTTTGAAAAAGGAGACAACAGCGGCTCTAAACCTCTTTAAACATCATCATATGTTAGTGAATGATGCA
Organism: Brassica cretica; assembly: GCA_003260655.2. NCBI lineage: Eukaryota > Viridiplantae > Streptophyta > Magnoliopsida > Brassicales > Brassicaceae > Brassica > Brassica cretica. The sequence goes on from QGKV02000297.1 coordinate 246,436, forward strand.
ACTATGCATTAAAACAGTATTGTCAAATTTTTTGAAATTTTCTCGAAATCTATGTGTTAACCCCTACGAAAATATAGAGTTTTTGGTAAATGCTTTATATACTGAAGCCTATAATCTTTAGCGTTATTTTAAAATTTATAACCAGATTCTAAATTTGTATCAATATTATTTAAACTCTCTTTCATGGTACATGGGCATCTTTCTAATTTTATATTAATTAATTTTGTAAAACTTCATGTATTCCCTAAATTAGTGGACTAACCATTATAAAATCGTTATTTTCTAGAGAAACATAGTCAACAAAGGTTCCAAGCCTCTTTGACCATCATCATATGTTAGTTCAGGATGAAAATATGCATTAAAACAATATTGTTATATTTTTTAATTTTTTCAAAATTTATGTATATACCCGTACGAAATATTGAGTTTTACGTTAAACGCTCAATATACTGAAAGAAACCTAAACTTTTTAGTGTTGTTTTAAATTTCTAACTACATTAAACATTTGTATTAATGTATGTTAAACTCTATTTCATGGTATATGGGAATCGTTATAATTTTGTATCAATTTATTGAGCACAACTTCATATTACTTCCTAAATAGGTGGAATAACCATTATAGAATCGCCGTTTTCTTGAAAAACGGAGACAACAGCGGCTCCAAACCTCTTTAAACATNTTCAAAATCTATGTATAAACCTATACGAAATAATGAGTTTTACGTTAAACGCTTTATATACTGAAGCCTAAACTTTTTAGTATTGTTTTAAAATTTCTAACCACATTATACATTTGTAATAATGTATGTTAAACTCTTTTTAATGGTATATGGGAATCGTTATAATTTGTTTATCAATTTATTTAGTAAAACTTCTTAATATTCCCTAAATAGGTGGAATAACCACCGTAGAAACGCCGTTTTCTTGAAAAATGGAGACAACAAAGGCTCCAAACATCTTTGAACAACATCATTGTTAGTGCAGGATGCAACTATGCATTAAAACAATCTTGTAAAAAAATTCGTATTTTTCTCAAAATGTATGTGTTAACCCCTACAAAAATATTGAGTTTTTGGTAAATGATTTATATACTGAATCCTATAATCTTTAGCGTTATTTTAAAATTTGTAACCACATTCTAAATTTGTATCAATGTTATTTAAACTCTCTTTCTTGGTACATGGGCATCTATCTATATTTATATTAATTAATTTTCTAAGACTTCATGTAATCCCTAAATTAGTGGACTAACCATTATAAAATAGTTATTTTCTAGAGAAACATAGACAACAAAGGTTACAAGCCTCTTTGACCATCATCATATGTTAGTTTAGGATGCAATTATGCAATAAAACAATATTGTTATATTTTTTCAAAATCTATGTATAAAGCCGTACGAAATATTAAGTTTTACGTTAAATGCTATATATACTGTAGCCTAAACTTTTTTGTGTTGTTTCAAAATTACTAACCTTATTATACATTTGTATTAATATATGTTAAAATTTCTTTCATGGTATGTGGAAATCTTTATAATTTTTTATCAATTTATTTAATAAAACTTCATAATACTCCCTAAATAGGTGGAATAACCATTCTAAAATCGCCCTTTTCTTGAAAAATGGAGACAACACAGACTTCAAACCTCTTTGAACATCATCATATGTTAGTGAAAGATGCAACTATGCATTAAAAAAATATTGTCAAATTTTTTGAAATTTTCTCAAAATCTATGTGTTCCCCCTACGAAAATATTGAGTTTTTGGTAAATGCTTTATAAACTGAAGCCTATAATCTTTAGCGTTATTTTAAAATTTGTAACCACATTCTAAATTTGTATCAATGTTAAACTCTCTTTCATGGTACATGGGTATTTTTCTAATTTTATATCAATTAATTTTGTAAAACTTCATGTAATCCCTAAATTAGTGGACTAACCATTATAAAATCGTTATTTTCTGGAGAAACATAGACAACAAAGGTTCCAAGCCTCTTTGACCATCATAATATGTTAGTTTAGGATGCAACTATGCATTAAAACAATATTGTTATATTTTTAATTTTTTTTAAATCTATGTATCCTTACAAAATATTGAGTTTTACGTTAAATGATATATATACTGAAGCCAAAACTTTTAACTGTTGTTTTAAAATTTCAAGCCACATTATACATTTTTATTAATGTATGCTAAACTCTATTTCGTGGTATACGGGAATCTTTATAATTTTTTAATCAATTTACTTAATAAAACTTCATAATACTCTCTAAATAGGTGGAATAACCACAATAAAATCGTCATTTTCTTGAAAAACGGAGACAACAAAGGCTGCAAACCTCTTTGAACGTCATCATATGTTAGTTAAAGATGCAACTATGCATTAAAACAATATTCTCAAATTCTTTTGAAATTTTCTCAAAATCAACGTGTTTTTGGTAAATGCTTTACATAGTGAAACCTATAATCTTTAACGTTATTTTAAAATTTGTAACCACATTCTAAATTTGTATCAATGTTATTTAAACTCTCTTTCATGGTACATGGGCATTTTTCTAATTTTATATCAATTAATTTTGTAAAACTTCATGTAATCCCTATATTAGTGGACTAACCTTTATAAAATCATTATTTTATAGAGAAACATAGACAACAAATGTTCCAAGCCTCTTTGACCATCATCATATGTTAGTTTAGGATGCAACTATGAATTAAAACAATATTTTTATATTTTTGAATTTTTCCAATATCTATGTATAAACCTATACGAAATAATGAGTTTTACGTTAAACGCTCTATATACTGAATCCTTAACTTTTTTGTGTTGTTTTAAACTTTCTAACCACATTATACATTTGTATTAATGTATGTTAAACTTTCTTTCATGGTATATGGGAATCTTAATAATTTTTTTATCAAATTATTTAATAAAACTTCATAATACTCCCTAAATAGGTGGAATAACCATTCTAAAATCGCCATTTCCTTGAAAAATGGAGACAATAAAGGCTTCAAACCTCTTTGAACATCATCATATGTTAGTGAAAGATGCAACTATGCATTAAAACAATATTGTCAAATTTTTTGAAATTTTCTCAGAATCTATGTGTTAACCCCTACGAAAATATTGAGTTTTTGGTAAATGCTTTATATACTGAAGCCTATAATCTTTAGCGTTATTTTAAAATTTGTAACAATATTCTAAATTTGTATAATTGTTTTTTAAACTCTCTTTCATGATACATTGACATCTTTTGAATTTTATATTAATTAACTTTGCAAAACTTCATGTAATCCCTTAATTAGTGGACTAACCGTTATAAAATCGTTATTTTCTAAAGAAACAAAGACAACAAAGGTTCCAAGCCTCTTTGACCATCATCATATGTTAGTTTAGGATGCAATTATGCATTAAAACAATATTGTCAAATTTTTTGAAATTTTCACAAAATCTATGTGTCAACCCCTACGAAAATATTGAGCTTTGGGTAAATACTTTATATACTGAAGACAATAATCTTTAGCGTTATTTTAAAATTTGTAACCACATTCAAAATGTGTATCAATGTTGTTTAAAATGTCTTTCATTGTACATGGGCATCTTTCTAAATTTATATCAATTAGTTTTGTTAAACTTCAAGTAATCCCTAAATTAGTGGATTAACCGTTGTAAAATCGTTATTTTCTAGAGAAACATAGACAACAAAGGTTCTAAGCCTCTTTGAACATCATCATATGTTAGTTTTGTATGTAACTATCCATTAAACAATATTTTTATATTTTTTATTTTTTCAAAATCTATGTATAAACCTATACGAAATAATGAGTTTTACGATAAACGCTCTATATACTGAAACCTAAACTTTTTAGTGTTGTTTTAAAATCTCTACCACATTATACATTTGTATTAATGTATGTTAAACTCTCTTTAATGGTATATGGGAATCATTATAATTCTTTTATCAATTTATTTAGTAAAACTTCTTATAATACTCCCTAAATTGGTAGAATAACCGCTGTAGAATCGCAATTTTCTTGAAAAACGGAGACAACAAAGGCTCCAAACCTCTTTGAACATCATCATATTTTAGTGAAGGATGCAACTATGCATTAAAACAAAATTTTCAAATATTTTGAAATTTTTTGAAATTTTCTCAAAATCTATGTGTTCCCTACAAAAATATTGAGTTTTTGGTAAATGCTTTATATACTGAAGCCCATAATCTTTAGCGTTATTTTAAAAATTTTAACCACATTCTAAGTTTGTATCAATGTTATTTAAACTGTCTTTCATGGTACATGGGCATGTTTCTAATTTTATATCAATTAATTTTGTAAAACATCGTGTAATCCCTAAATTAGTGGACTAACCTTTATAAAATCGTTATTTTCTAGAGAAACATAGACAACAAAGATTCCAAGCCTCTTTGACCATCATCATATGTTAGTTTAGGATGCAACTATGCATTAAAACAATATTGTTATATTTTTTATTTTTTTCAAAATCTATGTATAAACTCATACGAAATATAAAGTTTTACGTTAATTGCTATATATACTGAAGCCTAAAATTTTTAGTGTTGTTTTAAAATTCTAACCACATTATACATTTTTATTAATGTATGTTAAACTCTCTTTCATGGTATAAGGAATCTTTATATTTTTTTATCAATTTATTTAATAAAGCTTCATAATACTACCTAAATAGGTGGAATAACCACTTTAAAATCGCTATTTTCTTAAAAACGGAGACAACAAAGGCTCCAAACCTTTTTGAACATCATCATATGTTAGTACAGGATGCAACTATGCATTAAAATAATATTGTTAAATTTTTTGAAATTTTGCTCAAAATCTATGTGTTAACCCTTACGAAAATATTGAGTTTTTGGTAAATGTTTTATATACTGAAGCCTATAATCTTTAGCGTTATTTCAAAATTTATAACCACATTCTAAGTTTGTATCAATGTTATTTAAACTGTCTTTCATGGTACATGGGAATCTTTCTAATTTTATATCAATTAATTTTGTAAAACTTCATGTAATCCCTATATTAGTGGACTAACCTTTATAAAATCATTATTTTATAGAGAAATATAGACAACAAATGTTCCAAGCCTCTTTGGTCATCATCATATGTTAGTTTAGGATGCAACTATGCATTAAAACAATATTGTTATATATTTGAATTTTTCCAATATCTATGTATAAACCTATAAGAAATAATTAGTTTTACGTTAAACGCTCTATATACTGAAGCCTAAACTTCTTTGTGTTGTTTTAAAATTTCTAACAACATTATACATTTGTATTAATGTATGTTAAGCTCTCTTTCATGGTATATGGGAATCTTTTTGGTATTTTTTTTTATTAATTTATTTAGTAAAACTTCATAATACTCCCTAAATTGTTGGAATAACCAGTGTCGAATCGCCGTTTTCTTGAAAAACGGAGACAACAAAGGCTCCAAACCTCTTTGAACATCATCATATGTTCATGGAAGATGCAACTATGCATTAAAATAATATTGTCAATTTTTTTGAAATTTTTTCAAAATCTATGTGTCCCTACGAAAATTTTGAGTTTTTGGTAAATGCTTTATATACTGAAGCCTATAATCTTTAGCATTATTTTAAAATTTGTAACCATATTCTAAATTTGTATCAATGTTATTTAAATTCTATTTCATGG
>QGKV02000297.1:263199-282082 GCA_003260655.2 Brassica cretica
TTAGTAAAATTTCATAATACTCCCTAAATAGGTGGAATAACCACTGTAGAATCGCCTTTTTCTTGAAATACAGAGGCAACAAAGGCTCCAAACCTCTTGAACATCATTGTATGTTAGTGAAGGATGCAACTATGCATTAAAACAATATTCTCAAATTTTTTGAAATTTTCTCGAAATCTATGTGTTAACTAACCCCTACGAAAATATTGAGTTTTTGGTAAATGCTTTATATACTGAAGCCTAAAATCTTTAGCGTTATTTTAAAATTTGTAACCACATTCTAAATTTGTATCAGATTTATTTAACTATCTTTCATGGTACATGGGCATCTTTCTAATTTTATATCAATTAATTTTGTAAAACTTCATGTAATCCCTAAATTAGTGGACTAATCATTATAAAATCGTTATTTTCCAGAGAAACATAGACAACAAAGGTTCCAACCCTCTTTGACCATCATCATATGTTTGTTCAGGATGCAAATATGCATTATAGTGAGCCTATATAAGCTCATTAGTTATCTCATTGTAAGGACGAATCTTTTACCCAAGAAATAATAAACTTCTTAGTTTCTTTTCTCCAAAGTCTTTGTGTCTTTGAGTTATCTTGATCATCAAACCTTGTGTGGATTCACTTGTCTTAGTGATTGGCGATTGAGACTGCTTGTGGAATCAGGCTGTTCTTGTTCGTGGTTGATTGTGGAATCAGTGAACACCTTGTTCTGTCCGAGATCATCATCATCACTCCCATCCAGCCGGTTTTATAGTCGATTAGAAGAACCACCCATCTTGTTGGATCGATCATCACTTTGCTCCAAGGTGCTTGTAATCCTTTGACAGCTTAGGGCTACATCATTTCTGGTATCAGATCTGAAGTTTTGAGGATCAGCCAGATGAACAAGCACCTTGGAACTAAATGAACAAGATGAACAAACGATTACAAGCTCTGATACCAGAAATGATGTAGTCCTAAGATGTAATGACTGATATCCTGGTTTCCACATGTGAGTTTGAGTTGCACACTCCTTAAGCAAACATTTACTTTCCTTAAATAGAACCAGTTCGGATGCAGTGTAGGTCGCTTGACTTGTAAATGGTATATCTCCTAAACCATTACTCCTTTGGTATGAAACCAATTCGCCGCGTGCTGTGGTTGAGTTGAGAATCTATAGCAAGTGGTTTCACGGTCAAATTCCTCATGGTTGCAAAGATATCCTTCTTTGTATGCACCTATGTCCAGGTTGTCTTCTTTAGTTTTCCTCAGCTTCATGTTTTTCACTGATTTACTCCTGGTTCCTTTTTCCTTTTCTGATGATGACTTAAGGTCCTCATCAAAGCTGATTTACAAAAAATTTGGAAAGTGGCTATAATTATCTTCAATAATTCGTGATTGATTCCTTAGCTTGGAAAATGACTGGCACATATAGGATAAAACCATTGACCATTGTAACTAATGTGACATTTCAGTCAACTTAAAGCATTTGAGTTTATGGGGGGTCCTTGTGACTCGCCAGCTTAGTGTTTCAATCTGTGTAACTCCTTGTTTATTATCAATGAAATCAATCTTTAAGTGTTAAAAAAACATTTGAGTTTTGGATTTTAAAAAAGAAAAAAGAAAGTAACGGAGCATCAGTTCTTCATTGTAAACGTTGATTCAACTTCTTCACAGACAGCCAGTTTCTCTTTGGTTTATTCTTAAAATTTTCTCTGTTTTATTTGTGAAATACGACTAGTAATAAGGAAGTAAAATGTATTTATTTTCAACTATATGTATGTGATTTCATTACAGTACATTCATAAAAGAAACTTTTAAGAAGTTAACAAAAAGTAAACAAAGCCAGTAATTACTAATTGGAATGTATATATATATATGCTTACAGTTTCATACCGAACAGAAACCACAGTCGTATTTCTGTCCAAAATGTTATGCTTTGGAATAAATAAAATGTGTATATGAATGAGAAACGTTATTTTGGCTTTAAGCCACCACCGGAACTTCCGTATTTACGTACACGGCGGCGCCTCCACCAGTAACGCCGGTACAATTGCCATTAACGACACTGTCACTCTTAGCCACCACTAGACTCTTGATGATTCCTTGGAGATCCCTCTTATGGAGATTAACCAGAAGTCCATTCTTCATAAAAAGCGTCAGCGACATCTTCTGCTCCACCATGTGTCCCGGAACCACCGTAAGCCTGTGACGGAGAAGCACCGCCGCCGCGATGGTCTTCATCTGAAGATACGCCAGATCTTTTCCCAGGCAGATTCTTGGTCCGGCGTTGAATGCCACGAATCGATACTGATCGTGGTTGATGAATTTGCCGTCGATCGGCGAGATCCACCTCTCCGGGATAAACTCCAGACAGTCTTCTCCCCAAGTCGACTTCATCCTCCCCGCCGCGTATATCGAATAACTCACCGAAGATCCCGCGGGAACGAAAGTTCCGTCAGGTAAAACGTCGTCGTTCTCGACGTGCTTCGAATCTTCCGGCACCGAAGGGTAAAGCCTGAGCGTCTCAGAAAGCGCCGCCTTCAGGTAAACCAGCCGGTCGATCTCGTCGAAATTTAACGGCTCCTCCGTCCAAGACGCGGCGTTGTTCTCAGTGCCACGTGTCTCGATCAGAACGGAGCAGATCTCCCGGACGATTTTATCTTCAACGGCTGGATGCATCGTGATAAGCCAGAAGAACCAGCTCAGCGCTACCGATGACGTGTCGCGTCCAGCTAGGATGAAGTTAAGCGCCACGTGTTGGAGGAAAGTGTCGCTGTACGCTTCTTTCTTCTTCATCATGAAGCGAGAGAGGAGATCGTCGTGTCCCTGGGCTCCACTTTCTTGCTGAGTCATCAACTCCTGCTTACGTGTACTTATAACCTTTGCTAAATATCCATCGATCTCTCCCAAGCTTCGGCTCAAGCTGACTTCTAAGCCGAGTCCTAGCCATTTCTTTAGCTTCCACAGAAACTCAGGCATAATAAACCGTTGAAGCGAGGCTTCGGTTGCTCGATCGAAAGCGGTGGCAAAGCCGTTCTCGGGAAGCCCCGGTGCACAGGTTCTTGTGTCCTTACCGAACGCCAATCCGCAAATGTTATCGAATGTGAGACGGAGTACCAAGTCTTGGAGATCGATCGGCTCGGATTTGGCTTGAGCCGATTCAAGAATTGGACAGAACCGGAGCTTAATTCCTTGGTTTACCCATCTACCCATGGCTTGCCTCAACGTTCTGCATTAGTACATTATATGAGAATTAAAGGTTCGATTTGATGAAATATTGTAAACTGAAACCGCGAAACCATCGCTGAAGGAAAAAATCTAACCAATACATATGATCATTTCAATTATTATATTAAACATATGAATCGTCAATGTATGTACAGTAGTTGGTAGCTAGGAGATTAAAAGAAATGATTATATATCTAAATGAAACTTGAAGTTTAGTCACGGCCAATGGATTTGCTTCAATTATATATTGTAGCTGCATGGTGACTGAAAACATCAGTACTAAACCGAGCGGTTTGGTATATTAATTAGGTTACCTTGTTGTGAACTCGAGAGCAGCGGTTTTGCGTTGGAAGAGCCAAGTATCGCCGTCAGAGTTGAAAATACCTTGACCTAGAAGGTCGTGGAAGACGGATTGCCACGTGGGACCTTTAGGGTAATTATCGAACCGGGTCTTGAGCATGTGTTCAAGATTCCTCGGGTCACAGGTGACAGTCACTAGACCTTGCTTCCTTGCCAAGAAAGGTACTGCACAGATACAAGTCTGGTATGTGCCACCGCACGCACGGAGGTTCTCGGTGATCCATTCATGCATCCTATCACGCTGCTCTATCAGACCAGGGAGACTGCCCAATACAGGCCACACACGTGGTCCCTTTAGCCATCGTGATATTCTCTTGAACCATAGCCAATATGCTGCAACGACAGCTACAAGAAGCATCACATTGGACATTTCCATTTATAGCTCTTTGGTTGGATGCAGAAAAAAAGGAATGTGGTGATTGAGAAGAGAAGTGTAAATTAAAGCTGAAGTTGGATGAGAATGAATGAGTTTTCCAGGAAAATTTATAGGGAGGAAAATGAGGAAGAGCTTCTCTCTCTGACTGAGACAATCTGACACTCGTAACTATCAGAATCAAAAACTCATTTATGATTCCGCGGTTCTCGTTGAGATATAATGAGAAGATTTTTTCAGTTTTGAAAGTCAAGAAGTGGTAAAGTGGTGGTGTGCTTATGCTTTGCTGGTACCTAATTTTGCAGCGAAAGGAATAGTTTCATTTAATGAGTTTCATTGATTGATCATATATAGATGTATGTCTTATGTAGATGTGTGGTGAATTAAATGGAGTTAGTTGAGAATATAAGGCACAAAAAAAGATGGTGGGGGAAAAGAAGAAAAAGTCGTCTATTTTTTTAATTTAGAAGTTTAGGGCTAAAAGTTAAACACATGCTTTGGTTTTGCTGGTGAGACTGATTGGTTTTAAGATGTATTCTTTTATAGGTACAGCTACAAATGATTTTTAGTTTTTGGTTAGGTTTATTTAGTTGTTTCAGTTTGAGAATATCTGGTTTGTTTTGGAAAATCAAATGAACTGTAAACAGAAGAAAGGCAATATCTACAAATTTTGGATATTTCTTTAACCAAACATCCTCGTTTTGGGTTATCGGTGTCAGAATTTGGTAAGCAGCTCCAGACCTAGACTAGAATTACTCTAGGAAAACACATCTTTGAGTTTCTTCTCATTTAGCTAAGCCTACTAGAAACATTTGTTGCGTTACTATTTTGACTTTTTGGTTTCTCCTTCAATGCTATTTTTATCTTTGACTTTTACTGATGAAACTACTCCAATGCTAACCAAAAACTGGAAAACTAAGTGGGGCATGGCAGAAGAATATTATGTAAGATTAAATATGCCTTCGAGGGGGATATGAAAGTCAAAAGGCTTGTGCTGTCTTTTTTACCATGCAACTCGTGTTGGTCCTTTTAACATCATTTTACTTCATATATCATATGTGTCTATATATAAATATTACTCGTTTTATCTTGCTTGACGTTTGAGAGAAGGTTAAAAGGTAACAAAATATTATATACTCGAATCATCCCCTGGACTATATTTACGAAGTGATTTTGCCTCATGTTCTCTACAATCAATTTCACAAAACAAATATGACATGGCTAATGAAATTGATGACATGGATTCCAGAAAAATATGATATGAATAATTTCATTTAATGTTAATTTATATTTTTGGCTAACTTATTAGAATATGGTAATAATTCATATATTACATTTAATATTGATATCTCTTTTTGGTAAATTTTTTTTTTTAAATATGGTAATAGCTCATACATCGTCTATAAAATAAATATATTCATACATAAAATTTCAAATTTCGAAATGTTATTATTTTGTATAGTTACACAATTTGTATTACTAAAGTTTTCAAAAATTAAAAAATTTAAATATTTAATTGTAAGATCATTAGTTTCTTATATATCTACAAATTTTATAAATATTGTTTAGGCTAAATTTTTGATAGTTATACAATTTTATATCATTTTTATTAGTTTTATACAAATTGATTTAATATATATCAAATCTATATTAAATATTAGTAAGAAAATAGTAAAATCTATAATATTTAATAAAATTTATTTTTAAATATAAGTTAGATTAAAAAAATTCCTTACTGCACATGGTGCAGGAAAACACCTAGTGCAAATTGGGTATTAAGCATTTCTTAAGTTTTAATTATTATTTTCCCTAAGCATATGTCTCACAATACTAGACTTTCTAATGTGCATAATCGAGTTCGGCTTATGTTTTGTAGTCACTGATAGGCCTGGGCGTTCGGGTATTCGGATCGGGTTCGAGCCGATTCTTTTCGGGTCTGGATCTTTCGGGTCCTAAATATTTAGACCCAATAGGTACTTAGAAATTTTTGGGTCGGATTCAGGTATGTTCTTCTCGGATCCAGGTCGGTTCGGGTCTATAATTAAAATACCCATAAAATACCTGTAATTTTTNGACATGGATTCCAGAAAAATATGATATGAATAATTTCATTTAATGTTAATTTATATTTTTGGCTAACTTATTAGAATATGGTAATAATTCATATATTACATTTAATATTGATATCTCTTTTTGGTAAATTTTTTTTTTTAAATATGGTAATAGCTCATACATCGTCTATAAAATAAATATATTCATACATAAAATTTCAAATTTCGAAATGTTATTATTTTGTATAGTTACACAATTTGTATTACTAAAGTTTTCAAAAATTAAAAAATTTAAATATTTAATTGTAAGATCATTAGTTTCTTATATATCTACAAATTTTATAAATATTGTTTAGGCTAAATTTTTGATAGTTATACAATTTTATATCATTTTTATTAGTTTTATACAAATTGATTTAATATATATCAAATCTATATTAAATATTAGTAAGAAAATAGTAAAATCTATAATATTTAATAAAATTTATTTTTAAATATAAGTTAGATTAAAAAAATTCCTTACTGCACATGGTGCAGGAAAACACCTAGTGCAAATTGGGTATTAAGCATTTCTTAAGTTTTAATTATTATTTTCCCTAAGCATATGTCTCACAATACTAGACTTTCTAATGTGCATAATCGAGTTCGGCTTATGTTTTGTAGTCACTGATAGGCCTGGGCGTTCGGGTATTCGGATCGGGTTCGAGCCGATTCTTTTCGGGTCTGGATCTTTCGGGTCCTAAATATTTAGACCCAATAGGTACTTAGAAATTTTTGGGTCGGATTCAGGTATGTTCTTCTCGGATCCAGGTCGGTTCGGGTCTATAATTAAAATACCCATAAAATACCTGTAATTTTTCGGGTCCATATCGGGTCCGGGTCGGGTTCGGATATTTAGGATCTGAAAAGGACATGTCATACCCAACTCCATCAAATTTAGTCGATATTTGTCATATATGTATCTAAAATTTTACAATTATAACTTAAATGAAACTATTAATAATAAAAAAAAAACATTTTTAAACTCTATTTTACATTTTAAACCTTCATATTATTTAAAAATGTTACAAAATAATAACAAATGTTGTTAACAAAAGATAAAATAATATATAAAAAACAGAACACAAAAATCATAGTTTTAAATATATATGTTTTTAAATCGGGTAAAAATCAGGTTTTATCGGATCGGTTCTTTTCGGGTATGGGTATATTCGGGTCGGTTTCTTTCGGTTCCGGTTCTTTCGGATAAAAGAAATTTAGACCCAAAAGATACTTGTAAATTTTTGGTTCGGTTCCGGATCGGATATTTTTTAGTCGATTCGGGATCTGGTTTTCGGATCTAGGTTAAAATGCTCACTGATAATTATTGAGAAGAATCGTGACTGATGACGTGTTGAACATAAAGGTAGGTGTATAGTAGCGAAGATTAGATGGCTTGCCAACCTAACAATTCTTGAAAATCATTTATCACTCATGGTTGACTCTCTTTTTTTTGTTAAATCAAAATTACTAAACGAGACAGGATATTTTTGTTATTTTTATGGAACGGAACAACATTATTTACTAGAAAACGAATATATCTCTGATCAGCGGTTGCACTGTACATATTGAGCTGAAATGTATTTAATTCAGACTTCCGGAACTTAGAGTATGATTAAACTCGGTCACTTAGCTGGGGTTCTTAGCTTATGATTTGACAAAAAAAAAAAAAATTTACATTTTTCGAGTAAAAGACAGACTCTTATATCTCTTATTTAAGAAAAGCTAAAAATCGTCTCTTGGTTGAAACTAAGAATCCAGTTACATTTCCGTAAAATCTAGATGGTATCTAACTGCAAAGGGGCGGTTGAAGCTTTATCTATACCACTTTTTGGATACATTAATGTTCGATCACAGTTGAGTAGTTGCCACTTCTTCCTCTTAAATTTGGCCAGCATGGAGTATCTTGTCTCGTTCCTTCCACATAGAGTAGATAGTCATGGTTGAGGAGGCAAACGTTTGAGCCCCTATTTTGCGTCATTCGCTATATATGGCATTTGGTATCTCTTGTTAATGTATATAATTTGGAATTCTTCCGATTAATGAATTTATTTTCCTCATGACCAGAAAAATGAAATTATGCCATTATGAATCAGTCGAACTCTAAATCCACTATGTGAGATGATAGTACTAGGAGAGGGACGAATAATATTTGTTTTCTGGTAAGAGGTGACGTGCAGATCCTCAAATTGTATCTAGTATCCGAATGATTCCATGAAGGGTTTGAACTAAGAAATAAAGATATATATAACCATATCTTATATGACTTAAAGAAAGGATTTTATTATATTTCAACGTTCACAATTTACAAACATACGTAAGGATTACAAAGGAATGGGTTGAGTAACTTTGGGAGGTATGGCTTTTCCCACTAAAATATATCAACCGTTGAAAAATAAAGACCAGAAAATGGTCAATGTAACAAGCACACAAATACAGGTCAAATCACAGGCCCACATTATTAACTTGTAATCCAAGCAACTTCCGCAGCAGGTGAAAACAATGTTATACATAAGAAGTACTCGATCACCAGCTGAAACTGATAGATTCGAAATGGAGATTCTTAGCCAAACCAGTGGAACATATTTTCGCAACCTTTTGTCTCATCTTCTTTGGACCACACACAAGAACTCCCACACTCGAACCTTCCACGTCAAGTAGTAGTTCTGTTCATACAAACCAATCAATGTAACAGTACTCATATATACACAGAGATATAGATGTAGAAAGAGATATAAGGTATATTACTTGTGAGGTTAGGTCTTTCTCCGTAATGCAGGGTGGTGCGTTGCACTAGCGATTCTTGTGGGGAACTTTCGATTTCTCTCATGGAATTATAACCGCACGAGGTTGGAGAAGACGTTGTAGATGGAAGTTCGACGTTCTGGACCTGTTTAGTTTCGACGTTGTTGCCGTACTTTTTCTTGTTCCAAAACATAGCTGCACTTGAAGTGGCCATGATGCTCACACAGATGACCAAGATGTATATAATGGATTCTGAAGTCCATGAATAGATCTTGTAGGTGTTGTGGTCGATCGGGTAAATGTAATACCTACTGATGATACCGATAATTATCATAAAGATGAGGAACGATGATGATAGAATTCCGCCGAGCCAGAGCCATGAGTCTGGTCCGAGGATTGCTGAGATGGGTTGGTCTGAAAGACTTGGTTTGAACCAAAGTGTTTTGATTTGCTCCGTTGTAGCTTCGCTTCTTGGCTCTTTCTCTCGGGTTATGAAGGCTTCGATTTTGATGTTTATGTCGGAGGAGAGTTCGGTCTGAAGGCCGGATAATGGCAAGACAAGATGGAGCATGGATATTTCTGAAGACTTCTTAAAAGCGCAAATCAGAGTGATTTTGGGGATTTTGCATTTTTGGTTTTGGCTTGTTGCGATCATATCACGGATGACAGAGATAAATGGAGTTATGCCGCTTCCTCCGCTCACCATAACCAGAGCTTCATGCCTATAAATAAAACCAATGTTTCTTCAAACGCAAGCAATCAATTAAGTTTCTTATGCTCCACTAATTTAAATATGAAATTAGTGTATTGATTGATGGGTCTTTGAGAGAGTAATTCACCTAAAGAAGTCGGTGGAAGCAGGGCCGTAAGGACCCTCGACAGAAACAGCAAGGCGGTCTATCTGATGAGAAGAAGAAAGCCTCTGGTAAAGTTTAGTTGACCATTTGCCTTCGCTTTTGATCACAACACTTAGCTTCTCTGCCTCAAGGTTGCTACTCGAAGTTATCGTAAATGGATGCCATTGCAGCCTTGAAATGCTCGGTATGTTCACAAACAATATGCTCGTCGGGCTATAAACCAACCCTGTTCAACATATATAATAGCTTAGAGCTTTAAGTCGCAATAACAAAGTGTTATAAAATAAGTTAAGAGATTATTAATATTTTGGGAACTCACTAGGGTTTTTGGAGAAAGTGAGCTCGATGGTGTCAGAAGGAAGAATCCGAGCAGAGAGCAAGCGTATATTGTCACGTGACTGGAGAAACCTAAGGAACCGATCGACCATGAAGATGTAGAAACCGGGAAAAGAGATAAACGTGTAAGAGATGCCGACGTGGAAGACGAAGAAGAGCATGAAGACGATGTAGAGGTAGTGTGTGTAGAAGAAGACTTCGAAGAATCTCCTCCTTACCGCTGGATATGTGGTGGCCCACATAACAAGCCCGGCCACCAGAGATATCTCTCCGGCCAAGTTCGATATATCCTTTGTATCCCACATGAGCATCTGCAGTTGATTAAATAAATATTCGGTATATATATATATATATGCATATGATTATCTTGAACCTCAATACGAAATTCTTTCAGTTATAGAAGCGTATGAAGCGAAATTGAATTATCACATTAACTGGGAATAAAAGTCAAGTATGTTATATACCTGGGAGATTTCATGCACAGAGACCCAATAGATAATATAACATAGACCATGAACGGTGAAAATTGCAATGACCATATGGCCCAGCCAAATATGGTATTTGATGCTTGACTCCGAAGTTAGTCCTACCGCCGGTAGCAACGACGAGCCGCGTGCCACCGGTAAGAACAAAAACGCTAAACATATGTTTCCGATAAACCCTATCCTTAGCGCCGCTGATTCCAGCTTGGCTTGCCACCTTAAAATATTAATCAAAACTATTGAGACAGATACTAAACTCTCGATATAGTTCTCTTAATCTAAGATATTGACATGTGATAAACTATGATATAATTAGTATTTCAGTAATCAATCATATACACTCATATGTTTTTGTATAGTATTTTCACTAACAAAAATAATTTGTTTTGGTGAATATAAATAATCTAGTACTAATGGACCAATTAATCTTCAAATATATATATGTTCAGAAGTTAAGTAGAAATCAGTCCAACCAAATATATATATATATATATATATATATATATATATATATATATATATATANCATTGATATATATTCAGTTATCATTTATAAAATAAAGAATAAAAATTCTATTTTATTTTTATATATTTTATAATAATAATAAATCATGTTAAAATAAACTATTATATTGAACTAAATATGATAAGTTATATTAAATTGATAAATTTATTTTCATAGATATAAATATTTATGTTAAAAATATAATATGATGACAAAACGGCTTAATATTCTCAAACTATATAATACATGTATAAAAATTTACATATCTTAAAATTTTGTATATACAATATTATATTATCTAAAATGAATAAACGTAAAAAATATTGCTAAAAGAAAATCCAGCTTTGAGGACGGTGGATCCGAATTTAATATAAACTAGATATTGACCCGTGCGACTTCACGGGTGCATGTTTTATAGTATATACAAACTTTAGAAAACGAAAAGTTTAATGATTCCATCTTAACTACTTTTGTTTATTTTTTCAACTATGTATTTCATCATTGTGTCATGTAACATGGACGTCCGTAAAATGTTGTGAGCCATAAACATTGTAGTAAGAATTTTAAGGTGAGTTGTAAAATCGATGGCATTTCAAATTATTTGATCAGTTGAATAATCAATATAACAATGACCAGTTTGATAGTTCATAAAGAATTAAGGTTTATATGTTGGGTAATTCTGTTTCTAGTATTGTATATCTGTTTTTTTTTTTTTATTGAAACATCTATATGTGGTTTATACATAACTCTAGTGAATTTATATGGTTTTGAGTTTATATGAAATGGTATTTTATAATCAGTTATGGTTTTGGGTGTATATGACTTGGTTTGATCTCTAATCTCACGTTTATATTTTATATGTATGTCATATTTATTGTTTGATTAGAATTGGACCAACACAAAAACATGTCTAAAGATTTTACAAAATTACAGGCTCATTCGTGTATGCTTGTTTTTTATATAGACTCATTCGTGTAGTATATGTAGATTTAGAAAGTTAATTATAAAATATTAAATTAATACATTGCTATCAATGTTTCCAAACAACTTTTTATTTTTTTTTTATTATTATCCATGTTTCCAAACATATCTAAATGGTACTTCTACTTTAATAAGATAGATTAAACACAAAATAATTTTCAGAATGTTGTTTCATGCATATATTAACTTTTTCAGTAACTAAATGCAAATACAATAAGATAAAAATAAAATAAGAAGCGACTAATGCAGGTGACGATTTTAAACAATTGATTAATTATAACCTATAAACTATGAAATTGTTGTATTTGAAATTATAATATAAATATTTAAATATATGATTAACGTTAAAATGTCTACCACCAATGATCTAAAATAAATATCTATGTATATAAATTGAAAAAAATACTTGCGTGGTTGCACAGGTCAAGATCTAGTTAATTTTAAATTGGAAGTTCATGTTTTTTTTATTATTTATCAAGATCTGATTTGTATTTTAGATTTTGAAGTATAGCGTACCAAGTGACATAGTAGCTATATACTCTTTTTTTTTTTTGCTAAATGTTTCATGAGATACTTGTAAGTTGTAGCTACTGAAGTGCTTCAGATTCCTAAAATTTTTGAAAAGAAATTATATGTAAATATGCTCCAAATTTGTAAAAAAACAAAATTTAGCTCCCAAACTACTGAAATCTTTAATAAATAGTATACGGCTTCCGTAATCTCAAAACCGGTCCTGGTCATATTAACCCAAGGAACCGGAGCCGTTGTCCAGATGGTGTTGTTGTAAGTTATCAGATCCCCCCACCCTCCCGCGCCTGTCCATACTTGAAAACAAAAACATTTACTCTCTTCGCATATCATATCAACAGATAAAAAAACATATTTACTGAATCAACCACGGGAAATAACCCACTAGTTCGTATGAATAACTTGAAATAATATCAAGATCATACATGCATCAGTTGGAAATTCCGAAAGTAGTTCTTCTCTATAGCTTTGTGTTAAAGTTACACTAGGATACGGTAGTGAGACCAAACCAATAATAGAAAAAAATACACTATTTGACAGAGAATTCAACAATTTCATCATCTTCACAAGCTCCAACATCAATCACCATCGTCCCATTTTTTTTCGTTGGCAATATTCTACAACAATCTCTTCTCGGAGCCTAAATTGCGCCAAAAACAAGAATCAATAAATAGAAGTAAAAAAAATATGAAAACTACAGTTAATAGTTACTAACCTTATTTTTGTTCCATCTATCGAGATCGAGTTTCTTATAAACTATAACCCGTTCGATATCAGAAGGATCCGAAATATCCCAATCACATTCAAGATCCCACATGTCATACCACCTCACGTACTCGCTTGCAGTTCTGTGTAAGGCCGAATCAGGAAGCGCGTTGGAGAGGAAGTACACGCGTGGACGTTGACACGTGCTTTTGCTGAAAACACGTGTGTTAAAAGCGTAGCTTTTGCCGTCTCCGTGTTTGTACCAATCTATAAATGTGCGTGTCGGGATCTCCATCTCTCTAGCTGACAATACACCACGTATAATCTGAACTGTGTATCCCCATGAGACAGACACTGTCCAACGGTGTGTAGTGTCATAACAAACTGATTGCTGAGTGAGGCTTGCTGAATCAAGTTTTGCTGGAACCATGAGGCGCTTCATGGCGTTGACTCGACCCATGTTTGGGAATACTGGATCCACTATGTCTAGATGATGCATGGAGACAATTGGAGCTAATGGATGGGCTGATAACAGGCCCAGTAGTTTCCCATATATATCAAACTGTTGCAACAAAAGAAAAAATACTGTGAGTAAAACTATGCAGATCATCGATAAATAAGGGAGAACAGAGATTCCGAATATCGATATATTTGATAATTTTTATGATTTGATTAGAATAAGATTTGGTTTTAAAATATTACTAGATCTATGATGATCTATCATAAAAACAACAAAAGCTGTATAAATAATTGTAAATGTACAGAGGAATGTAAGATTAACACGTAGCAAACAACTAACTATAAATTTGACTTTAAATGCAGAGGCTTTTAGTGGTAGCAATGACTTATGTGAGACTAGAACCTATATTTGTGCCGAAATTGTCGTGATAATAAAATCATTTAAATTTAAGGGTAATGTGAACTTTTTTAAAGAAAAATGTTGATCAGAATCGAAGTTTCCAACATAAAAACTAACCAAATGTAACATAAAAAAAGAGTATGACCGTAACAGTTTTCACACTATCAAACTTCACTTAGTATACACGGATATTAATGAAAAACTAACAGATTATAAAATATTTCTGTCAAAATAATTAAATGAAATTTACGTTAGAATCCTGTGTGTTAATAAACAAACCGAAAGCATGAAAACTTAAAACATACTACTGGTAGAGAAAAACTTCAAAATATGGTTGAGATATGGGGATTTAAAAAAAAAAAATGCAGTACGAGGAAAAAGATCTTCAAAAGGAGAAGAGTATCATAGTAGTTTGAATAAAATATCAATAAAAAAAGGATACAGAAACCAACAAAACAAAAGTAGAGGACGAACCTGATGAAAACCAACTTCTCTAGTCAAAGGAACACCAAGCTCCGCCATACAAGCGTGAATCCGATCGTCGGAGCCGTACAAGTCAGGGTATCTCTGAATGCAACGATCTTGCATCTTCTCCAACGCTTTAGCCAAGGGGTAGCTAATGGCGAATCCTCCTCCACCATAAGCCATCCCGTAAGAGAACTTCAGATTCTGAATGTGACTCTCCGACGAGCTTCCAATGTAATAGAACTGCTTGTGATCGTATTTTCTCAGAACGCTAACAAGATTCTCCGTGAAAAACACGGTGTCGTCGTCTCCCATCACAATCCACCTCACGTTTCTCTCAGACTCTGTTCCGTTTAAAAGCCTCACTGTCTCGGACACGATTCGCGTGAGTCTCAGCGCCGCTCTGTTACCCTTTGGGTATGTGTACTCGAACCTTGACGTGTCGGAAGATATTTTGATAGGAGGCAGACCGGCGGAAACGGTGTCGTTGTCGTCAAGATGCTTGTCTAGCCAAACGACGCCGTTCATTTCCCCGTTGGGTTTCCACCAGAGCTTCACGTAGTCTCTTCGGCGTTTCCAGAGCTTCGCAGACGCTGCGATCCCGAAGACCACGTGCTTTATCTCCGTTTCTTCAGGTTTTGGACTCGTGTAAGATCCGGATCCGGATCCGGCTGGCGAAACCGCGATTTTCATCAGAGATCGAGGTGGAGCATAGGAGGTGAAATCATAAGAGTAGAAAACGAATTGGATGCAGAATATAACGGCGAAAGTTAAGACTAGCTTTGAGATGAGCCTAACCAAAGACGAAGAATGTGAGTTACATGAAAACGTTTTAGCTTTCTCATATGAATATGGCTTTTGATCTCTCTTATCGTCTCCCATGGCTGAAAATAATTTTAAAAAGGGATTTTCTACACACCGGAGAACGAGGAAGACTACTGCTGGTGATTATGTTTTTATAGAGAGCTCTCTCTACCTAGCTCCTCTTATAATGGAGATATGAAAATAAAACGGTTTTTATTTTAGAGCTTTTATTTATACAATCGTTACTCTTTTGGTCTTTATCCTATGAAAATGGATATTATGGATTCCTTTGTTCTTCTGATCCATTAATTTATTTTAATTTAAACAGTAAGTACCTTTATAAAATTAATTATATACATTATACTTCGGCAGGTGTATGTTGTATACAGCAGAACATCTATAAATTAATAATGTTGGAATTTTAAAATTTATAAAAATATTAATTT
Source organism: Brassica cretica (assembly GCA_003260655.2). Classification (NCBI taxonomy): domain Eukaryota; kingdom Viridiplantae; phylum Streptophyta; class Magnoliopsida; order Brassicales; family Brassicaceae; genus Brassica; species Brassica cretica. Next base: position 278,958 of record QGKV02000297.1, read on the forward strand.
ACAAATTTTTTTTATTTAGATTTCTTATTTTAAGATATACTTTAATTTTAGTGTATAGACATTAATTATTTTTTTTTTTTTGAAATTTCACATGTATATTAATTATATTATATTATTTGGTGTATATAATATATATCGCATAGAACTTAAATGTGGTTTTAGATATAATATTACTAAATCTCATCAAAAATTTATTAAGTGTTANATAAAAATATTAATTTACAAATTTTTTTTATTTAGATTTCTTATTTTAAGATATACTTTAATTTTAGTGTATAGACATTAATTATTTTTTTTTTTTTGAAATTTCACATGTATATTAATTATATTATATTATTTGGTGTATATAATATATATCGCATAGAACTTAAATGTGGTTTTAGATATAATATTACTAAATCTCATCAAAAATTTATTAAGTGTTAAGAAAATATAAAGATAATTCTATTGTGAATATAAAATAAACAATATAAATAGTTACTTATATAAAATACATATATATAGAAATTATTAATTTATAATTTTAATGGGACCATATATTTACATAGAATTTTCTAAAAAATATTATCTTATTATTTTATCGATTTATGTCAAATTTTGAACCGGTTCAAGTTGGGACTGACGGAATTTATTAATTTACAGAGATTATTAATCGATTGAGTATTAATTTATAGAGGTTATAGAGTGTATGTGTATATATGTAATTTGTAAACTTGGTAAGTTATATTGACTGTACCGATTACATCCTGTCAAATATATATATCAGGATAGTCAATGACTACTTTTCGTGACCACTTATTTCTTTTTATCATGTTTGATCAAAGATTCCAGTGGGTATTTACCATTTACATTTTGGTTTTGTTTATTCACTCCAAAATTAGAGTTTGATTCAAGTGTTAAAAATGAATAATAAAATAAAATAAAAAATGTTTGTACGTTTTATATAATTCATGAACTAAGAAATAGAAGAAAAATGGAAATTATCATTCAAATCATCTTAAAATCATAATAACAACTTTACAAAATCTACTCAAATCTCGAATACTTTTGGATTTAGTATTCTTTTAAATTCTTTTAAATCTTTATCCACTGAGTCTCTTAAATGTTAAAATATTAAACATTATTAAAATTATACTTTATTTATTATTATTCTGTAGCAATGAAAATAAAAAAAAAATATTTGAGAATTTTATAAATCTTGAGGGATATTAAATTTTACCTTATACTTTTCCTTTAAATATATCATCAAAGAAAAAATTACATCCTTTCGAGAAAAGGGAAAATGTAAGAAGAAAATATAATACCAAATTCACTCCCTAATGAAAAAAAAAATAATACTATAAGAAACTCACTCATCCAAGAAATCAATTCAAAACCAAATAAACATACTATCATCTTACAGAAACCCTCAACTTATTCTTTTACCCTTTCTAAATACCAATATCACTTTTCGTAATTAACCAATAAGTTAGCTAGGTAGGTATAATTCAACTGTTTACGCACAACCTGCCTCATTTTCGTGATATGTTTTATTTAGGCAGTACCATACTCTTCTTTAGGCCATACCACAGGGCCATACCACAGGCTCACTAAAAAAAAAAAATTTGCAATATCGAATTAAGAATATTATATATGCTTATTTCATCTACCAGATTCGGCTTCATCAACAAAATTGGCGGTTCTGAGGGGTAACTGTTAGACGTACGATCTAGTTAATAGTGGTATCAATCTAAACAACTTTTAGCACAATATTATAGAGCTTTATAGATAAGTTGATTAAAACTTTTCTTATACAAATATTAGTTTCACTGCGTCTCATACAAACGACGACAATACCACAAGCACCTAATAATAATAATACATTCACGACGACCAAGATGGAACACTTACAATACCATCTATTCACACAACCATAGCAGTTTATCAGAATCCTCTCTGCTTTTTTCCGGCAGCCTTTTTTGGTGATGTTGCCAGCACCGTTGTTGGTGCGCCAATCGACCTGAGGTTCTCCAGCAAAGTGTCCCTCCCCGATAACAGAATCTTGAAGAAGCAATCCACCTCCTTGGAAACAAGGTCTATCCCACTCGTCAACTCCGTGACCGAGTCCTTCAACGGCTGCAGCGAAATGGGATCTATAGACCCTTGTTGGATCGCAGGGGCAAGTTGCTTAACACCTGAATCAACAGCCTCGAGCTCTTTCATAACGGTTAAACCGTCTGCTAAAAATATGTTCTTGATTTCGGAGTTCATCGTGTTCTGCATATCCATGAAGGAAGGTGCCCACGGAAGCTCGTTTGAGACCGTAACGTACACAAGGTTCTGCGATGAACCCGAGAAGGCAGCAGCGAAGACACCAGAAATGTACAGAGTCTTGACCTTTACACCGTACAAAGCTCGCGTAAGGACTTTGCCTTTGGCGGAGTTCTTCACCTTGGGGAGATTCAAGGTCTGAACAAGGCTGGTCAGGATCGCATGACAGCTCTCCAACCTCGGGTTCTTGGAAACGATGTGCTGCTTCCAGGCGTCGAGGGACGATTGAGCTTTCGGCAGATTCTGAGGAGCGTTGGTCCCCAGGTTATGCAGAGCAAACTGGAGGAAGAGATGGCCTTGGTTGAGACGGCTTAGCTCCGAGCTGAAGGCGTTGCAGAGGTCGAGGAGCTTGACGCTGATGTCTAGGTAGACGTCGACCCATTTGTCCTCCCAATCTGAGACAGGAAGCTCTAGATCAGTTATAAGAGTCTTGATAGCGTTGTGGGTCTGGCAAAGAGACGCCATAGCTTGACTCATCCATGAAAGGGTGAGGATCTGGGACTTTTCCTTGGGGACAAGCTTTGTAATGGAAGAAGCTAAGTTGGTCTCGAAAGTGTTCAAGAGGGAGAGAAGGTTAGAGGATAGTACTGGGTTCTTGGAAGATAGGTTCTTGAAAGGGTTTCCAAAAGGGAAGAAACCGCGTGGAGGGTCTTGTGGACGAGCCATTTTGTTAAAGTTGATACTGAAAAATAAAGGAGAGCAGCAACGATCATATATCATAAACATAAAATAAATATTGAAATCCATGAAAAAAAAATCAAGAAAATCGTTAATCTTTTGGATCTTTCATCATATATCAAAACAAAGGTAAATGA
>QGKV02000297.1:285476-299682 GCA_003260655.2 Brassica cretica
AAAAAAAAAAAAAAAAGAGGAAAAATGAGCATAAACATTTACCTGTAAGCACCTTCAACGCAATAACCTAAAAGCCGAACGAGATTCTTGTGCCGTACACGCCCAATCACTTCCACTTCTACTTTGAATTCCTTCTCTGCCTGTCCCCTGTAAATTATTATTACAAATCTTAAACTTGATATAGAGATCTAAATCCAAAAGCATAGACTACTAGTATTTACTTATTAGTCATCAAAACCACATGTGACCCATGACATCATCTATACATATGATGAATTTAATAACAAAAACAACTTTCAAGGACCACAATCATACGCACGGCAGTTAGATATGAGAATTGACTCTGATCGCTGTCACTCATCTCCCTCGGGCTCTACACATAAAATCCTAATCTAGAAATGAGTAAAGGATCAAAAACTTTAAGAGTAAAAACCAACACAGAGCAAACACAACAAGTCCAATCAAATCCAAAATTTCAGAAACGAGCTATTAAAAAGGATCAAATTTGTTTACCTGTTATTAAGCAAGTTCTTGACCGCGACTTTAGTACCGTCGGTTAACACCCCACGATACACTATCCCGTAACCGCCTTCTCCGATCACATTCTCTTCACACAGCCCATTCGTCGCCGCCTCCAGCTCCCTCAGAGTATACCACCTCCCCCATCCCAGATGCGACACCTCCGGCCCCACGTTCCCGCTCCCCGAATACGACGCCGTCTCGCTCGCACCCGCCGTTCCTCTGCTCTCCCCGCTCGACACTCGATCCGAGAACACCACTCGGTGCTCCATCTTCCCTATGTCCACCTGGATCTCCGCCGGCGCCGGAACGATCTCCTTAATCTCCTTCGAAATCGGCGGCGTTGCCACGGCGGCGGAGGCGAAGTCGGCTCGCGGTTTGCGGTTTTTGCGGCGGGAGGTGAGGCAGAGGGAGAGGAGGAAGAGGGCGATGACGATTAGGGATCCGAGTAAGATTCCGATGACGACCCATAGCCGGAGACCGAAGATCGACGTCGGTTTGGAAAGCTCCGTGTTGACGATAGCAGCGTCGAACACCGACATCGTTTCCTGTTTCTTCGCAAAAACAAAAAACTTTGCCGGCAAAATCTATAATTGTCACCGCATCGAGTGTTGAATCGAAATCACGGAATCTAGGGAAAAAAACAGGAGATTAATTAAATTTAAATGAAAGAAAGAAAGGGAATTTAAAGAAAGAGGGGTTTCAGTGAACTGTGTCTGTGGGGATGAGCTGTCCTTTTGAGTTTCTGTCTCCATGTAATATAATAATATCTATGGTCTGACGGTGAGAGTGGTTTTATTCAAATGACGTTGTTACCCTTCTCGAGTAAGCAGACGCTGTTGATGTGCTGGAGGAACGCTTTTGGTTTGGGGGTAAATGCATCAATCAATGACGACGTGATGAAGCGATAGATAGCCGTTAGTGTGTCATGGTGAGGTACGGTTCAGTGCAGTATTCAATCTGTGGATGAGTTACTTATTCCATCTCAAATCTTTTCACTCAATCTGGACCCTAACATTTGCTTATTTGTTGTTTAGCATAATTTGTTTGTGTTTTAGATATGGATATATCCTCTTGTATCACATATTAAGTGAATCAATAAACACTTTTTGTTAGAAAGAAAAAGTACCAAAAGTTCGTTTTGCTCTTAAATTTTTTTAGCAATGAATTGAGAGAGAATAACTTTTTGGTGTGGCCTCAAATATTTTAGGTTGCCTCCTAAAAAGGGTGGGGGGGCTATAAAGACAAAAACCCATTATCGCTCTATCATATTCAATTATTCATTTCATACCAACTAAGTAATGTTACAGATTACAATAAACTAATATTTCAACATGTCATTACCTTAGCTTTTTATATAGCACAATTATCATATATATTGACTAAAATCATGAATTATGTTGGTAAGTAGGCACAATCTATCATATGAGAGAGTGACTGGTAGTGATTTCCCCAAATGGAATTAAATGAAAGCTGTCATAAGTCCTTGATCTCATGGAAAATAGGCTATGGCCCATATGAATTGGTTCGAATAGTTCCATTATTTGTTTCATAATTGGGCTGTAATTCAAATTAATTGGGGCTTGTACTAGGCTGGATTCATAAAACTAATAAGTACTCTGGATTAGCTGTACTTGTTTCTCTTTCTTCTTGATTTAATATGAAGACCAAGTTCTTATACATGCAAGTGGATGCATTATTAGTTTTTGGTTTTTACCAGCAATAAGAGGCAGACAATCTTAAACACATAAGAGTATTACAATCATGAGGCTGATCACATGCCCAAAGATCCCTAACAAAACCCTTTTGTACACAACCCATTTAATTCAGTTACTGAAGTTATTCTTTGTCATTTTTTCTTTAGTAGGGTTTAATTAATTAATAACAATAGCGTGAAACATAGAAAACACATGACCGAGTGTTCAAGGCTTCAAAGCTTTGCAAAACCAGGAACGTCAAAGTCCCATACTATCTTAAAGAGAAAAAAAACTTAAACGAGCAGTGGCTGGATATTGTGTTATAGATATATCTTTTTATCTAACACCTAATGACCTAAGATCAAAATATTCTAAACTCGAGACTCGTATGTACAAGTACAACCGCTTCACTCATTTGGTCCAGTCGCCGTAGGCATAAAGAGAAAGAGAGAGAGTAGCAGTGTTCAGTTCCTCTCTGACTTCTCTATTCACCGTTGTATGATGATATTAACCTCCTCTGTATAAAACAGACCAATCATGCCCCGTAAGCCAAAAAGATGAAGATTTAACAAACTTTGTGAAGCGATGAGTAACACTTACTTGTTCTTCAAACTCGGGGCTTGACAGGTTTACAGACAAGTTTTTCATCAATAAGAGGACCTGATGAACAAAGACATTCTCAAACGACAATTAAGATATGTTCTCGAGTAGTTGGCGATTGTCACATACCGTTTCTAGATTGATAGGATCCATTTGCTTTAACCTCTGGACATGACCTGTTGTTTTTGGATCGAATACACTTCCTATAAAGCTGTAAACTTCATCGAAATTCGGCATCACTGTGTTTCAAACACACAAACTCAGTAATCAGGCACATATATTGAAGATTGCGAACTCGTAATCAGTATATACTGCAGACAAACAGAAGATCTTGTACCTCTCTGGTCATCTGTCTCAGTAACTGTTCTCGTCCTCATCTGATCTCTAATACTACTACTACTACTAGTGCTGCAACAGTTCTCTAGGACACCCAATTCCTCTACAAATCACAAAATTCATTACCATTGAGATGATTAACAGCTCAATCCACAGCAAATTTAAGCACATATAATAATATTACCTTTGATCACTGGAATTGGCGTAATAACATTGCAACGCATTAATCCCTGATTAGGAGTACTAATCAACGGTTGTGGATCAGTGGTGTACAAATACTCATGTTCAAGCAATGTGTTTGAAGTTGTAAGAGCCACTGCACCAACCAAGAAAAAAGGCAAAAGAAAATCAGATAAGAGACAGAACATAACAGAAGCAGCTGAGTAGGAAGATTAAAAAGAAACTAGTACCACTTTTGGAAGCCTTTTGTGGATAGGGATGATTAGCTTTCCTCTTTGGTCGAGGAGGAGGAAGATGTTCGTTAGTCCCATTCTTCTGAACCTTTAGAAAGTATTTCTGCGCGTGGCTTCGTATCTACAACGAAAAAAAAAAAAAAAAACATTTGAGTTCAGAAAATTTTAGAAAAATCTAAAACACTAATATTATGTAATTCTCAGACAATTCTGATGACGAAATCAAATGGAATGTAATTATGATGAAGACAGATTCTATCTATAAGAGAAATAACCTGGACAACTGTTTTTGATCCAACAAAGGCCTCTATTTTCTTCCAATCACGGTCAAACCTGTAAATGAGAGTTGCTGAGTTTACCACCAGAAGAAGAAATCTAGAAGAAGCAGAGATAGATAAATAGAGAGGTCGTTCTGACATACAAATGGAGAGCTTCAATGAACTTGTCGTGTTCTTGCTCCGTCCAGTTCTCTCTAGACTTGGTGATTGTGTATGGCTTTCTAATCTTCTTTGTTGGATCCTCGCTGAACGACATCGTATGGCTCCGTGCAGAAACAGGCATCGTTGTCTACGAGTGGGGGAGAGTAGTACTGAAACCCGGTAAGTTCATATGAGAATGGCCAGTATCGGTGGGTTTTATTGAGACAATAAAAACTCGGAAGTTCACTTTCAAGTCTGAAAGAAAGAGAGCCTCTTGACGTTTGTGACTTTGTTGTAGGCGAGAATGGCTGTGCTTTACTATTTACCATTACCATATACGAGGGAGAAGAAAGAGAAGGGGTCGATATAAAGGGAAATAGATTTTAGCCAAACACGTGTAAGGAGCCGGTTGCTCTTGTTCGCAGCGTGGGACTATCAGCTTCAAGACATGTGGCCAACCATCTGCTTACACTGACGTCAAGCAAAAGTCTAACGTCACGTATCTACGGCTCATAAAGCGCCACGTGGCTGACGATGGCAATCAGTTANTAAACATCCAATTCTCTAAATTCCAACACTAAACAGCAACACATATTACTTATAAAGTTCAAAAGCAAAACAAAAACAAACATCAATCTAAGAATCTTAGCTTATCGGATATCTCCGCAAACCGAATAAAGAAAAGAGGTTAGAAACAAACACACATTACAGATGAAAAGAATATATAATCAGATTGACTGATACGAATCAGACAACACGACACCGACGACCGTAAACAACAAAATATGTGAATCCTACAAACGTAAGGGGAAAAAAAAAACATAGGAGAGAAACTCACAAGAAGAAAACTCTGGTTTCTTCTCTCTTTTTGTTTTTCTCAATCGATCCAACGTGTAACACCATCGTCTCCTACCATCGCCAGAATCTCCACACGTACCTCCAAACTCGCCTGCAACATTGTTTTAAACATTTTCACATACAAACCAACATGTTTTTTCCATTTATGTATTTGTATTGTATGGTGGTTTGACAGAGAGACTTACAGAGGAATTCCTGGAGTTGACAAGCCTGCATTCGTCCAAAGAACCTTCTAGACTCCAACTCTCCCACACATCAAAACTGTGGCTCGCAAACACAAACTCCATTCTTCTATTGATCTGCACACAACGAGTTTTAGAGCATTCCAAACTTTTGACTTACCAGTTCACGTAACTGTGTAATGTAAAAGACGGTACCTGCAATAACTTCCCACCCGCAGCAAATGATCTCAGACCCACAGTGTCCTGGAGAACAAACAAGTTCATCCACCAGTACCAATTAGCCCCATTCATATATAATATATAATAACTTTTCTAACAAATGAGATACCGCTCAATTCAACTTTTTGTTCACCTAGCTTCTCCATTGATAGTATCAAACAACTTTCAAACTCACTCTGGCATTGCAAGCAAAGTAAATGACGAGGACGAGGAAAAAGAAGGTTTACCTTGTTTCTGTATGCGATAATGAATTGTGCAGCCGGATCCCGTTTGGACACGTTTGACAAAGTATCGAGGAACCAACCACCGTTTTTCGTTCTTTGCCTTGAAACATGGAGACCCGAGAGGTCTTTTGCATACATGGCTATTACATACCCATCTTTCAGCAGTTCACTTGATTTTCCGATGAACTTCTTGCTTGACCTTACAAGCTGGTTTTGTTGCATGACTTCAAGTGGTGTTTTCCTGCTTCTTGAATCCTCAGGGGAAACACACCTAGAGCTGGAACTTAGCACTTCTTCGCTGTCACTCATAGCAATATCCTCTCTTCGTGAAGTACTACTTTCTTCATGTAGTCCTGATGAACCCTCTGCTCTTTGCATGTGCTTCTGCTGTGAATGCCTCTTTTTGGCTTTCTTACCGGATCTGCTACGCCTTACTTCAGGTTTTATGGCAGTGTTTTGACCGGGGCTCAGAGATTCCTTAAACTCACTAGCCTCTATAGGAACGATTTCGGTGCTAGTGAGAGTACTTTCTCCCTGTTGTTGTCTACTGGTGGATTCCACTAGTGCTAATTTGCCATGCCTGATAGGTGATACTTCTTCTTCTTCTTCTTCTTCTTCTTCACTTGCTTCACTTTCCTCATCAGAAACAGTGTTGGTTGGTATTACACCATCTAAGAAAAATGATTGCAAGATAGAGATGGCCTTTTCTCTTATCTCCATCCATACTTCCTCACTGTAATCTGCACTACGTGGTAGGATTAGCACATTCGGCATTTCCTTCACCTGCAAATTCAAAACAAGATCAATAATGAAGTCCCGGATAAAATAAGAGCATAACCAGAAACAAATGGAAAAGAAATCCATACCCATGCTTCCATCCACTGAGGACCTTCAGCACCATCAATGGCGCAACCAGCTATGGTTCCATCAATTAGAAGTTGCTTCACAGCACAATCATCCAGCAGCTGACAGCTTCCAGTATTCACAAGAAATGCCCCTAACGTACCAAAAAAAAAACCCAACTTTATCATCTTCAATCTAAAAAAAAATTCATGTACGCGAACAGGCAAGAAAGATCAGTACCAGGCTTGATATGCTGCAAACACTGTGCGTTGAGTATCTGAACGGTGTTGTCTGTTAACGCACAGTGAAGGGAAATGACATCACTAGCTGCTAGTAGATCATTCAATGTATCCATTCTTCGAGCAGCACGTGGGAACCTCAAGGGCCTGATTCGTTCTTCGTCTCCCTGGATAGATGCAAACGCAACCATTGACAATTTAAGGAAACATCCAATTGAGAGGAACACCACGTCACATACATACCTCAGGGACATCAAAGTAGAGCACACTCATCTTGAAAGCCAAGCTCCTGCTAGCTAGATAACGAGCAGATACAGATCTACCGATTATACCCAAAACCATACCTCGGCACCTTCTCATTCCCCTGCAAAGCGGCTGGAGCGATCCGAGCCATCCGGAAGCCGACAGGGCGTGGCGAGAGAGCAAGTGCGTCCGCCGGAGGAGACCAAGGATGAGGGCCATGACGGTGTCAGCGATTTCCTCAGCTCTGGAAGTATCCACATGGACGAGGCGGAGACCTAGGTCGGCGGCGAGAGTCGAATCCACAGCTCGATCGGCAGAGCCAAGGCATAGGATGAGCTGGTGAGGACGGAGACGGCGCTGAGCTGCGCGTGGAAGGTAGGCGAGGGAATGGAGGAGGACGGCGGTGGCGGAGTCGATCTTACCATCGGCGATGCGGCTGAGAGGGACGTATTCGACGCCAGCAACGCCGGCGAGTGAGTCCTGCTCGAGCGCACAATCCTCCACACAGTTGAGTGTGACGACGAGAGGAGACGGCTGGTCACGATGGGGCATTGTCGCAGACGGACGGATCTTGCTCATCTTCTCGCTGCTACTCCCGAGGACTAAAGGACATCTTACAAATATTGGGAATTAGGGTTGAATCTTGTAAATTCGCAACAATACAGGGGCTAAAAGTTGAATTTATAAATCATTTAAAGGGGTATCCATACATATTTCTTTTAAATTCAACAGCATTAATAGTACTATTTGGTCCGAATCTACATGCTGATGCTCGCCGTTATATATACATCAGCTTATGACGTTTATTACAATGCCAAAACCAACTAGACAAGTGAAACATGTACACTTCCTATGTCATATTATTTCTTCTTGACCAGGAAGAAAACGCAAGCTCCAGAGTGTAGCAGCGACAAACAACACGAAGCAACAAATATTTGAATAAAAACAAAAGCCGACTATAAGCGATGAAAAAACGAAAAAGAAGTCTATACAGCTATCTACCAAAATTCTATCTCTCCACTCGTTTCTTTCTATAACATCTCGACATGCCTCAGGTAGATTGATGATCAGAAGAACCTCCTGCGAAGGTTACTAGTAGTAGCATGATATGAGCGCATGAGCAATCCAACTCCAATGCCAACGCCAAGGCACATCCCAAGGCCTATCCCAACTCCAACTCTGACACCTGCATTGAACCACGAGAGTTGACCATCCTCATCCACGTACATCCCTTCAGGGTAGTACCTCATCTTCATCTCAGACTCATCATCAACTTCTGACTCCATCATCTGCATTAAACCAAAAATCAAATCTCCGTACCCTAACTTAAGAATCGTCATCAAAACTATCAACACAGAAGCATACCTGTACTTTTCTGTTGGCGTCCTTGTCAACCTCCTCGTCCTCCGGGATAGCGTCGAGCGTCACGTGCCTGGCCACCTTCCTCCTCGGACTCGCCTGAATGGTCTTAGTCAAGATAACGGGAACACCGCCACAGCAACCAGCTATGTAAACCTCCACGGAGGGAGACGAGGCGCCTAGCTTCGGCCTGAAAAACGTAGAGGAGGAGGAAGAGCCCGAACCGTTTCTCATAGCCACGTAACAATCCATGCCCCAACCAGTCTTGGCATCGCTCACCGTTCCGTTATTACTCCACGCGCCTTCGATTCTATCTAGGTTCCCGCACAGTACCATTTCCTCCTTATCGTACACCTCCAAATCGACGCACCCCGTGACGCGCACCGCCTCCGTGCTGACGTAAGTCACCTCCGACGATTCCCGGTCCACTCTGTCGCGTCGGAGTTTTAGAGACGCCGTCTGCAGGGGAGGAACGCGGACGCCGTTGACCTCGAGAGAAGCGCCGGTTTCGCGGCGAGGGTGGCGGAGGGTGAGGGAGTCGGGGACGTTCTCTACCACGCAGGGGGCGATGCGGACGTAGAACAGACGAACCTCCAGCCACGCCGATTGAGACATTTGAACTGAGGCCGGCGACGGCGCGACGGCGGAGGCTTTCATGTGGAATGATTTGGATGATGTACCCAAAGGATCCGGATGATGATGATGATGACCATCCCTCGAAATCATCGGTTCAAATGGATTGATGAACGGAGAATGAATTTTGTCGTTTTCGTTCGAGGTTAGGTTTTTGGGGTTTGAGATATATATATTTTTCAAGGTTAAAAAAGGGTCAAAATTATAGTTTTTTTGTTTGAAGACGCGGTAAAAACGGAGAGATTGGTCAAAGGAGAAACCGACAAGATAAAAAATACTCACTCTTACGAGGATTATTACGACACGCACGTGTGACAGTTTTGTTTGTTTGTTTTGAATGCTAAACAGTATGATAACTGGGCCACAATTTCGTATTCCTTTAAGTTTGGATTTGGGCCTCATCAAATGCTATCAATCGCAAAGACCCATGATCTGCACGTTGAAATCATCATAGAAAACTCGCAGAATAAGCAAGCATGGAGTGTGATACTGTCTGCCGTAGTGTTGTCTTTAGTAGTGTAAATCAGTGTACGTAGTCAGTGTTTTCGTACGATTATATTTACATTCTATAACAAAGTACGTTTCATCAATTTCTATTTATTTTATTTTATTAACAATCTATTTAACAAAGAGTGTATAACTTCAGTTCCTGATCCACTAAGCTAGAGGATAATTAGTGGGGGCATAAACTGGTTTTCATTAGTTTATGGGTGCACTAAACAGAATTTTCATAATTATTTGGCTAGTTTATCTAGTTTTGCCTTGGAAAATTTTGAAATTACAAAAAAACAATGGGTGCATGTTCCTCTCTCTCTAGCTTCGTCAGTGCCACTAAGTGTATATGTATGCAGCTAATTATACCAAAATTATGCCAATTTAGGTGTTTTTCGAGCGCAAATTTATGATAAAACTTTATAAATGTTTCCGCGTTTACCAAACTTACTAATGCGTGCCTGAATTATAATGCGTTTCATTTGCCAAAAGTTAATGATGTACGTAGTTCTGTTTTTTTTTCTAGATAAGGTCACCTTTTTTATCTGCAAACCTAATATTATAATAATGATTCATAAAGAAATATCATTCTACTCATTTGGATCATTGACCGTACCCCCAAATCCTCTTTTAGTCACAGCAATTATATTCTTCCCTATACGTACTTTTCTATAATTTTAGAAAGAAAAATTGTGACCCGTTGGAGCATATACCATTAGGAGATCACACACCATTCAATCTCAGATCTTGTCGGATAAATCTGACCAGCTTTGGATATATATAATTTATAGGCCGGTTGTAATGTTTTCTTCTTCCTCCTCTTTTTGATAACACCGAAAGACGGGGGCTTGTCACTTCATCATCAAGTTTAGTAGGCGAACTTAGTGACAAAGTTCAAATTAAATGGGATTCCTAAGGCATCAAAAACTAATTACGTTCTACTTTATTATAGAATTTGCAGTTCATGTGTATGGCCCGTAACTTAAGATCCGTGTCGGAGGTTTACTTAGTTGGTTTTACTTGTTTAATTTGCATCATGCAGTATGATTTTTGACTGTAGTTTAGATTCTCATTTGTTAGTTGATCGGTTGAACTAAACAAATGCATTTCGTAACTTTTAATCATCATTTAATTCGTAGTCAGGATTTACGCTGACGCTGGATTATAATAATGCTTTAAACATTAATTAACTGACGATATACTTTGTTTTTGCCTTAATTTATACTAGTCTTCAGTTGCGTATTGCATTAAGATCAATCGTTGTTTTTTTATACATGTACAGTTATAAGGAATCTATACTCTCCCTATCTAATGTCCTTTTACGTATTTCCATAAATGCATTTGAAAAAGTCTTATCGTTCGCTAAGTAGCACGACGTCATTTCTGAGACAAGTAAAGGGAGTAAACTAAAATGAAACGAGTTAAACCTTTAACGTCGTATACGTAATTTTAAATGTAAAACTAGCAAACCCATTACTAGCGGCTGTAAGTACAATATTCAATTTCAAACCATCAAAATAACCATTTTAATTTGGTCAAACCATAAAGCAAAGTATTTTTGTCTATAGAATTATCTTATCGTCTAAAGTTTGCTATAAATGAATGAATAAATGATAAACTAATATACGATAAAACGTGTTTACACTTGGTTAAAAGTCAAAAGTGTTATTACCCAAGTCCTACCCAAGTCCTCCTACTCCTAGGACCAGGATTCAACGGTCTAGATCGGAAGCTGAAGATGGAAGCATCGACGGGATGCTAAGAATTGAATTTAATCTCTTGAATTTATTAGAAGCCGACTTTTTTAAATAACCATATCCCACTATAATATCTTCTCATTTGCTAAACCCGCAGTGTGCTAAAGCGCGACCCAAACACAATCCATTATTACTATTTTTGTTAGAATTTTCGAAAAATATAGGAACCTATATCTGTATTGATTTCGTGGACGTAAATTATTTAAAAGAGAAATTAAATTAATTTACGTGGGCGCACACGTGGAAATTGTAGCTGTTTCCCACTACGCTTGTAGTTTCTGAATTATTTTACTTTATTAGATTTTTGGCTGTGAGAATATTATTTGTCTTTGTTCGGGGAATCGAATTCGTGTAGAACTGGGAAACTGATGGTGGGATAATTTTTGAAATATATAAATTTCAGGAGAAAAATCAATCATAGAATTGTAGATTTAGACATAATTTCAAAGAGTGATATTGTAATAAAATACACTATAACAAAACTTTTGTTGTGTCTTCCTTTACATATTTACAAAGAAAAAAAAAACTGAATAAACAACCAACAACCTTATTGGAAGCAACAACCTTATTGGATATTGCAACATGTCTCTCGGCACCATTGTATTGTATAAAAAAACAAATAGTATAAATTTATTCTCGTCCAAAAAGAAAAATACATGAATTAAAAATATAATTATAAAATTTCAAGTTAGGAATTTGGCCATCTTTTAAACCTCAGGGACGGTGGATTTTGGAAGCTTTGCAATAAGTTGTGTGGTGGAGAATCCAAAAAGAAGAAAGAGTAACCAATAGAGGAGCTGATCTCATTGCTAGAAGTGTAACCAAAAAGCTAACTCGATCTTATGTGGCAACAGGTGCTCCTGTGTGGCTCAGACATATCTTTGACAGTGAGAGAAGCTCCCCCTCTACAAGGTTACCCTGACAAAGTTGTTGATGGTATGAGTACTGTTAGGTTGTGGTACTTTGTTTTTGACTAGGAGAAGTGATCGGAGTTATGGCGTTATGCAGGGTGTTGTTGTATCGCTTTAGGCTAACCTTTGTTTTAGCTCTGTTATGGCCAATTTCTAGTGTCTGCAACTTTGAAACTTCCATTTGCGTTAATGTTAATCAATAGATGAAAAAAAAAAAATTCAAGTTAGGAATTGGTTTATAATATAAAAAGGAAAAATGACGTGGATAAGGTGAAAAATAAATTTCAAAGGGTCAAAAAAAGGAAACAACAAAAACCAAAGGTCGGAAAGTAAAATGACGCTGAGCAACACTTGAAGACGTAATTACGACACGCGCCTTATCTCACGCGAATGAGATGGCTCAAAAAGAAGATCTCTTCATCCCTCTCTCTCTCGTACCATTCATTCAATTCATTATTGTTGAGACACTCTTTCTCTCTGCATGCATCTCTCTCTCTCTCTTGATCTCCCGTAGTTGTCAGGATTTAGGATTTTTTTTTTAATAAAAAAGATCAGTGTCCAATCTCTCTTANAAAATATAATTATAAAATTTCAAGTTAGGAATTTGGCCATCTTTTAAACCTCAGGGACGGTGGATTTTGGAAGCTTTGCAATAAGTTGTGTGGTGGAGAATCCAAAAAGAAGAAAGAGTAACCAATAGAGGAGCTGATCTCATTGCTAGAAGTGTAACCAAAAAGCTAACTCGATCTTATGTGGCAACAGGTGCTCCTGTGTGGCTCAGACATATCTTTGACAGTGAGAGAAGCTCCCCCTCTACAAGGTTACCCTGACAAAGTTGTTGATGGTATGAGTACTGTTAGGTTGTGGTACTTTGTTTTTGACTAGGAGAAGTGATCGGAGTTATGGCGTTATGCAGGGTGTTGTTGTATCGCTTTAGGCTAACCTTTGTTTTAGCTCTGTTATGGCCAATTTCTAGTGTCTGCAACTTTGAAACTTCCATTTGCGTTAATGTTAATCAATAGATGAAAAAAAAAAAATTCAAGTTAGGAATTGGTTTATAATATAAAAAGGAAAAATGACGTGGATAAGGTGAAAAATAAATTTCAAAGGGTCAAAAAAAGGAAACAACAAAAACCAAAGGTCGGAAAGTAAAATGACGCTGAGCAACACTTGAAGACGTAATTACGACACGCGCCTTATCTCACGCGAATGAGATGGCTCAAAAAGAAGATCTCTTCATCCCTCTCTCTCTCGTACCATTCATTCAATTCATTATTGTTGAGACACTCTTTCTCTCTGCATGCATCTCTCTCTCTCTCTTGATCTCCCGTAGTTGTCAGGATTTAGGATTTTTTTTTTAATAAAAAAGATCAGTGTCCAATCTCTCTTATCATCTTCGAAAGTGTCCTATTATTTCATTCTTCTTCTCATCCTCAGTTTTCTCTAACTAAGAGACAATCTTCTTTTGCATCTCTCTCTCTCTGCAAACAAAAGCCAAATCCAAAAAAAAACAGAGAGCAATGAAGGTTCATCTCTTACTCTTTCTCTCTCTCTCTACACTATGCAAGATTTGATTCCTAGTACTTGAATTTCTATATGAAAACGGGTTTAGATTCTTGTTCGTACACACATAAACACATGCATGCATGTCCCTGTGTGTATGTGTATGCGTATACCACACATCAGTTGTGTTTTTAGTGTATTCTTTTAAACCTTCAAATCTGTGTATACCTGAAAAGAGAAGATTAGTTAACTCATCTTTGTGCTCACGTCACTTTAGCTATATATTTCACTGAATCTCATAGAAACTGTCTGTCTTTTGTAATAATTGTGCAGAAAATCGTGTTAAAGTTGGATCTGCATGATGATAAGGCCAAACAAAAAGCTCTTAAAACAGTTTCTACTCTCCCAGGTAATCATCCTCATCAATTATTTATTTTGTTCTCAGCAGTCAGCATGTTTCCTAGAAAATAAATTGTTAGGGTACACATTACAGATCTCTTTATGTATAGTTATCACTTATAATTCTAAGCAAACTATTAAACCATTTGTTTCCGGTCAATTTGGTCCGGTTCAGTTTCTGATTTGTTTGGTGGGGTACACGTATAAACAAGAAAATTGTTACTATAAATTTTCTTTCAACAATCACGAGCTGTTCTGACAGAGCTGTCTCCTCGTTTTCAACAGTGACGGCACGGTAAAAAGTTGCGCCATATTCAATTATTTGTGAAATGAAACCCATTGCTTTTTTTTTTTTTTTTT
>QGKV02000297.1:312172-329062 GCA_003260655.2 Brassica cretica
TTATTTAGTTATAAAAATAAAAATCCAAATCTCACTGTTTTAGATGAGATTCTAGAGTCTTTTAACAAAATCACACCGAATTCTCTAATTCTCCTACAATCATCTGCAAACTCTTTAAAATTCAAATTACTTCAAATTTCAGATTCAATACACCCCTCCTTAGAAGGATTATTTTGTTTCAATTTACATGAAGTTTTGAGATTTTAAGGTTAATTTTAATTTTATTGGAAACTGTTCAACCAATTAGATTTCTCAGTCTTTTTTATATTGGTTAATTGATTTTAAAATTATATCTTTAAAATATTTTTTTTAGAAAAATATAGTTTTCTTAATTTTTATGCACTAAGGCAAAACATCGAGTATTATTAAAGAGAGAGAGAGTATTAGTTTGTGAATATACTCTTATGTATTTAAGAAGGCTTATTTATTTTTTTTGTCAATAAGAAGGCTTATTTAAAATTCCCGTTTTTCACACTTACAGATGTTTTTCCGAGGCAATCTATTTATAAACGGGATATAGTTAAAAAAACGGGATTGTCTGGATAAAATAAAGAAAGAAGAGAAACAAAGTGTACTAAAAACACGGCATTCGATCATCTTTCTATTCTATATGCCCGACAGCTACCGACACCAACGGATTGCTTTCGGCAGTTTGATTTGGTAATATATCATTCCAAATTTGATATCATTTATATTTCTTGATTAACTTAATATCAATTTTAAATATAAAATATAGTTCGTGGAGTGTATTAGGTATATATTCCTTAACAAACATTTGTCTGAGGTTATTCTTATGCACACGTAGACGTGTTAGATTAATTGTTTTTCTTATACATGCCCATAGTAATAAGAACTGGTTTTATAATTTGCAAAACAAAAGTGTATCTTTTTTTTAATTTTTAGCCATAAAGTATACTATTAGTCATGTAATCTGGAATACGCAATTGAAATTGTTAAAGCCAATAAATAGTTAATAGCAGTGTAAAGTGTAAATGTGTTTAGGTTATTTGCGGAGTTGGATTATAGTAGTAATTGTTAGTATTAATAAAAGTAAAGCAAGCTTTTGAATGGTGAATAAGTCAAATAACTCACAAACATGCGAGGCGGAGGTTTGACTTGTTCACATAGATGCCGACTCAGCTTTTCATTCCTCAGCTGTCGGCTAATTGGACACGCTTCTTCCTTCTCCTTACATTAAAATCTTTTAGCACGTGGTCATGCTTGCACCACCCATATCTATTAATTTCCGACATGGCCTTAATATTGGGTCGATTTTAGGCTTTTGTTTCATACAGATTCCTTTAACTTGACATTACGTCTGATAAATAATTAATTAAAAAAATCGAGCCTTGGATCTATATGTCAAAGTAAATAAAAGTTGTGGGGGTTGTTTTTGCTTCATAAACAAATTTAAGTAGAAAGATTAAGACATGGTAGTTAATGTCAATTAGAAAGGTCTTCGTCTGGTAAGAAGATCTGAGAGACGAAGTCTTGAAAACGAGAAGAGTAGATCTTGGGATGGACGGCTGAGATAGTCTTAGAGCTGTGTTGAATAGACTTGTAACAATGTTCAATGCGTTTCCTCACACCATAGTCTTGGAAAATGTCTATAATCCCAAGGTACAATATAACGTCGTACCATTCCTCTCCCCCTCCTTTAACGTTCTTCCCCACCACACTCCCTAATGATTCTCCTCTCTCCACCCTTCGTGCTCTTCCAGGTATCCTCATACCGAAGTTTGTGCTTGAGCTGCAAGAAAACCCATTTTTCACACATAGTTGGTATTGAGCAAAAGAGCAAGAAATTCTCAGAGACTGGTTACCTGTTTTGGAAGATGTTGGTGGGTGTTGTTTTGTAGACAATGCTTCCTTGTGGAGAATCAGAAGCGTTGGTTGGTGCTGGACTAGGGCACATGCTTGCTACGGATTGCACATTCACTGAGTCCTCACTATCAATTGAGTCTGCGTATCAAATGAAAATATGAACATTTCTTATAGTATTTAAATATATGATCATTTATGAACGGATATAAAATCACCTCTGCTCGGAGTGCATGAATACATTGTTGAAGAACTATCTGGAGAGTTCGTAGCTGTCTTCATAAACTTACTGCTGTCAACAGAGCCTGCGAGATTGACCAAAACGTATATACAATTTTATTTATCCTTTCCTAGTGAATTACGGTAAAACATGGGAGGGATATTTAACCTAGTGATGTGAAGCTATCGTATACAGGGATTAATCCATCAGTTGAGCCTGTATGACAGTTGATCACATAAAACGATTAATATAAGCTATAAGAAATGTCTTTTCATTTACGAGAAGAGAGACATGAGATGCTTTAATTTCACTCTACCTTGACATGTACCTTTAACTTGTAAACCAAGCATTAAGCTATAATCCATTATCCCTTCATCTTCCAAAAGCTCACAGTCTAGCTTTGTTTGCCTGCGCAAAGGGAATATGGTGAGCATCTAAAATCATTCTCTGGGACAAGAATGAAGATAGAAAGAAAGGAAAAGACTCACTTGAGGAGGCGGTGCCTTGCCAAGGAATCAACATAGAAATGAAAATCAAGGTCTATATCTTTAAGTATGGTTTTATCTCTGACTTTGATCTTCTTGTTAGTTCGGCCTTGTGATGAACCCTTTAGATCATAGACCTTGTTCATAAAAACATCTGACTGTAGTATGTTTGACATGACCACAAAATATGTCTGCTCAAGGAGAAAATAGTAGATTGATATTAAATAAATCAGATGATAGAAAATATTTCAATTGCAATATCACACTTCACTTGATAGTTTTTAATATTTATTTGATACCTTAACACCTCCAACAGGTTTGAGAGAATGAGCTCCATAGTTCTTGGACAACAAGGTTGACCTGTATTTATGAATATGTTGGTAGTAGCCAGGCAACATCTCTAGTATCACCTACATGGAATGATTTATCCACAGAATAGAAACAAACAAACAAAAAAGGATTGAGATGGCTCGAAAATAAGATAAAATCTTAATAAAAGAAATTAGCAAAGTAGTAGGTACCTTGATTTCGGATTTGCGAAGAATCTTAATAAGAAAGCGGTCATCTTTGCAGAGAAGAAACATATTACCAACTTTCCCAGTAGAAAGCTTCCTTAACGTCTCATCATTGCATACGGATTTCAAGTATTCAGCATGGTTAATATCCTCAAGCTCTTGCACAAGTCTACAAAAGTATAATAATATCTCGCTGGCTGCTCTAAACAACTTGAGAGCATGACATGTAATGAATAGATTACCTGAATCCCAAGGGACAATAATCCTTCCATACAAACTCAGTAATGGTTCCAGGTGGAAGATGTTTAATGTGCTTTGAAGAGTATCGAACCCGGTTCTTCTCTGTGGCTTTCACGTCCTTGGCTGTTATCTCCCTTGTACTCATTTCTCTCTCCCCCCTCCCTCAACTTCCACAAGGAGATTTCAATCCCACATCTTTGTATGATGCTCCCCTCCCCCCCCCTAGAACCCTATGTCGACCCAGGAAAACAAACCCTAGAATTCGAAATTCTCAGAGATAATCTAATAATTGATTCATACCAACACAAAAAAATTATCAAAATCTTATTCAAATAACCTACGAGAAAAACCACGTAGAAAAAGAAGAAGAAAACAAGAGGAGGAAGATATTAATGATACCTGTCGTTCAGGAGCTGTAAACAAAAAGAGGAGAAAGAAGAAAACGAGAGACTTTTTGTTTTTCTTGTTGAGATGGAAAAATAAAGAAGGAATGGGATATGCCAAATTTGGCCGTTGAAGTTCGCCGCTCGATGATCCAACTCATTTCATCTGTTCGCAACCAAGTTCCCGCGTTCTGTTTGTTTTTCTGTTTGTTAACCATTTTAATTACTCTTTTTCTTACTTTTTCTAGATATATACTTTAAGGCCCATGTTCATATTACGGCCCAATTATAGGTTACACTCTATAGACTTATCGTGTTCATCAACCTGGGCCCTTGAACATGTGAACATCGTCGACGTGCTTCCCTCNATGATGCTCCCCTCCCCCCCCCTAGAACCCTATGTCGACCCAGGAAAACAAACCCTAGAATTCGAAATTCTCAGAGATAATCTAATAATTGATTCATACCAACACAAAAAAATTATCAAAATCTTATTCAAATAACCTACGAGAAAAACCACGTAGAAAAAGAAGAAGAAAACAAGAGGAGGAAGATATTAATGATACCTGTCGTTCAGGAGCTGTAAACAAAAAGAGGAGAAAGAAGAAAACGAGAGACTTTTTGTTTTTCTTGTTGAGATGGAAAAATAAAGAAGGAATGGGATATGCCAAATTTGGCCGTTGAAGTTCGCCGCTCGATGATCCAACACATTTTCATCTGTTCGCAACCAAGTTCCCGCGTTCTGTTTGTTTTTCTGTTTGTTAACCATTTTAATTACTCTTTTTCTTACTTTTTCTAGATATATACTTTAAGGCCCATGTTCATATCACGGCCCAATTATAGGTTACACTCTATAGACTTATCGTGTTCATCAACCTGGGCCCTTGAACATGTGAACATCGTCGACGTGCTTCCCTCGCGTTTATAAACGTGACGACGATGACTGACTTTCATTTACCGACGAGAAGATCCACCATTTTCTATAGATATATTTCATGTCATATATAGATGATGACAACACACACAGATAATGTATTTTAAGTGATTCTTAAAGCCAAAGTTTATTTCTATGATTCCATGCCAATGTCCAACGGACGATTTAATTCACCCAATAAATTTTTAGTTTCGTTCAATAAAAGCATATATTTTCTTTTGATAAAACTTTATTTTATTGTGAAAGGCGTACCTAGCGAGACACTCATACAGTTACATTTTAGCCAGCCAGAGCTGCAGATAAATAATTAGACAAGGTCAAAGATACGAGCTGTATACATGGTGGCCACTATCTTACCTAGCAACGGCCGGTCCATAAAATGTATCATTGCGGAGACACTTACGTATAGTACAGCGAAACAAGCTTGGATAGTAAACGCCAATCAGTTTGCATTCCAAAAAAGCCGAACGGCACGCACGTAGAAGTTAGTTACAACGTGGGTGCAGTTCCTTATTAATCATGTGATATGTTCTTTCTTGAATCAAGTTATATTTTAATGAAAGAATCTAAAATTACTGATTCATCATAAATATGCCAATTTTTGAATACTTCTTATAAATTTCAGTTATTGAAAACCTAATTAATTAGTTAGGGTTAACATGGACCAAAAGCGGCCAACCGATGAGGAAATGGCGGCGGAGAAACCGTTAAAACCGGTACTCCAGAAACCTCCAGGGTTCCGTGATGAGCAGACCCCACCAACAACGGAACCGCCGTCGGGAACAGCACCGCTTCCACGCCGTCGGCCGAGGCCTATCCATCCGGTGTCACTCTTCCCCGAGAAGAAACGTCGCTGGAGCCGCTGCCGCGTTTTCTGCTGCTGCTTCTGTATATTCCTCGCCGTGATTCTTCTCCTCCTCCTCATCTCCGGCGCTGTTTTTTTCCTTTGGTACAGCCCTAAACTCCCCGTGGTCCGCCTTGCCTCTTTCAGAACCAGCAGCTTCAACTTTTCNTTCCACAAGGAGATTTCAATCCCACATCTTTGTATGATGCTCCCCTCCCCCCCCCTAGAACCCTATGTCGACCCAGGAAAACAAACCCTAGAATTCGAAATTCTCAGAGATAATCTAATAATTGATTCATACCAACACAAAAAAATTATCAAAATCTTATTCAAATAACCTACGAGAAAAACCACGTAGAAAAAGAAGAAGAAAACAAGAGGAGGAAGATATTAATGATACCTGTCGTTCAGGAGCTGTAAACAAAAAGAGGAGAAAGAAGAAAACGAGAGACTTTTTGTTTTTCTTGTTGAGATGGAAAAATAAAGAAGGAATGGGATATGCCAAATTTGGCCGTTGAAGTTCGCCGCTCGATGATCCAACTCATTTCATCTGTTCGCAACCAAGTTCCCGCGTTCTGTTTGTTTTTCTGTTTGTTAACCATTTTAATTACTCTTTTTCTTACTTTTTCTAGATATATACTTTAAGGCCCATGTTCATATTACGGCCCAATTATAGGTTACACTCTATAGACTTATCGTGTTCATCAACCTGGGCCCTTGAACATGTGAACATCGTCGACGTGCTTCCCTCACGTTTATAAACGTGACGACGATGACTGACTTTCATTTACCGACGAGAAGATCCACCATTTTCTATAAATATATTTCATGTCATATATAGATGATGACAACACACACAGATAATGTATTTTAAGTGATTCTTAAAGCCAACGTTTATTTCTATGATTCCATGCCAATGTCCAACGGACGATTTAATTCACCCAATAATTTTTTAGTTTCGTTCAATAAAAGCATATATTTTCTTTTGATAAAACTTTATTTTAGACACTCATACAGTTACATTTTAGCCAGCCAGAGCTGCAGATAAATAATTAGACAAGGTCAAAGATACGAGCTGTATACCTTCATATATACATGGTGGTCACTATCTTACCTAGCAACGGCCGCCGGTCCATAAAATGTATCATTGCGGAGACACTTACAAGAAAACAAGCTTGGATAGTAAACGCCAATCAGTTTGCATTCCAAAAAGCCGAACGGCACGCACGTAGAAGTTAGTTACAACGTGGTTGCAGTTCCTTATTAATCATCATAAGGTATGTGATATATTCTTTCTTGAATCAAGTTATATTTTAATGAAAGAATCTAAAATTACTGATTCATCATAAATATGTCAGTTTTTGAATACTTCTTATAAATTTCAGTTATTGAAAACCTAATTAATTAGTTAGGGTTAACATGGACCAAAAGCGGCCAACCGATGAGGAAATGGCGGCGGAGAAACCGTTAAAACCGGTACTCCAGAAACCTCCAGGGTTCCGTGATGAGCAGAACCCACCAACAACAGAACCGCCGTCGGGAACAGCACCGCTTCCACGCCGTCGGCCGAGGCCTATCCATCCGGTGTCACTCTTCCCCGAGAAGAAACGTCGCTGGAGCCGCTACCGCGTTTTCTGCTGCGGCTTCTGTATATTACTCGCCGTGATTCTTCTCCTCCTCCTCATCGCCGGCGCTGTTTTTTTCCTTTGGTACAGCCCTAAACTCCCCGTGGTCCGCCTTGCCTCTTTCAGAACCAGCAGCTTCAACTTTTCCAGCGGAAAAACCGACGACGGTTGGTCGTTTCTGACGGCGGACGCGGCGACGATGCTCGACTTCAGAAACCCTAACGGTAAGCTGGGGCTTTTCTACGGAGATGCTGACGTGGCGGTGATCCTCGGAGAGAAAGACTTTGAGACCAATTTGGGGTCAACCAAAGTCAAAGGCTTNTCTCCGATTGCACAAGTAAGAACCTCGCCGGATCCTCCCGGTCTCACTGCCTCAGTTGCTCAAGCTCCAGCCCCCGTTTATTCCCCAGTAAACATCACCACTGCTGCTTCAGAAAACGGTAATAGGGATCTTTCTTTGTCAAATTATTCGTGGAATCAACACTAAAGAGTAAGATCCAAGCAACATGAAGAAAATTAGACATTTTCCCCCTTTTTTGTTTTTTTTTCCTCATATATCAAAAAAACCTAAAATCACACTGATGTTTCTGATTGAACCAAACGATTGTAGCTTCCACAAAGTGTGACATCTTTAGCGGGAACTGGGTACCAGACCCATCTGGTCCTGTCTACACCAATACCTCTTGTCGGCACATCCAAGAACACCAGAACTGCTTGAAAAACGGACGCCCAGATTCGAATTACCTGCTCTGGAGATGGAAGCCTCGCGACTGCGATCTCCCCAGGTTCGATCCACAGCACTTTCTCGACAGAATGAGGAACAAGTGGTGGGCTTTCATCGGCGATTCAATCTCCCGTAACCATGTCCAATCCCTCCTCTGCATCCTCTCTCAGGTCAACACCACCCACCCACCAAATAAATAAATAAAAAAATTAAACTTTTCATCTCTAATGTAAAAGTTTGGGTGCAGGTAGAAGAGGTAGAAGAGATCTACCACGACGAGGAGTACAGATCAAAGATATGGAGATTCCCTTCTCACAACTTCACTCTCTCCGTCGTCTGGTCTCCTTTCCTTTTGAAAGCCGACGTCTTCGAGAACTCCCAAGGCGTTTCCTTCTCCGACATTCAGCTCCATCTCGACACGCTCGACCCCAAGTGGACCCATCAGTTCGTCAACTTCGACTACGTTGTCGTCTCCGGTGGCAAATGGTTCCTCAAAACATCCATCTTCCACGAGAACCACACCGTTACCGGGTGCCATTACTGCCAAGGCAAGAACAACCTCACCGAGCTCGGTTACGAATACTCCTACCGTAAAGCTCTTCGCTTGGTTCTCGACTTCGTCGCTGATCCTAACCGTAAAGCTCAGGTTCTGCTCAGAACGACAACGCCTGATCATTTCGAGAACGGAGAGTGGAACACTGGCGGGTTCTGTAACAGAACGATGCCGTTTAAGGAAAGCGAAGGAGAGATGAAGAGCGAGGATGAACTGATGCGTGATATCGAGCTTGAGGAGTTCCGTAAGACGAGAGAAGAAGAAGCCAACATTGCGTTACTCGACACTACCTCTATGTCGCTTCTCCGACCAGATGGACATCCCGGACCATACCGGTATCCAAATCCGTTCTCTGGGATGAAGATCAAGGATCCGGTTCGTGTTCAGAATGATTGTCTTCACTGGTGCTTGCCCGGTCCGATTGATTCGTGGAATGATCTTATGGTGGAGGTCATGCTTAACCGGGAGATTGAAAAGGAGAACTAGCCTCTATTTCCTGATGTTCGTTTCTTTGTAATTATTAGTTATTTTGTTCTATTAAAGCCCATTAATTTGATTTTTGGGCCTTCAATGGGTCCAACTACGAGCCCGTGTCGTTCTCTATGTGGACGTCGTGTCGGTTTACTTTCTCCAGCGTCGCTATCTTGCCGCTTTTGGTTCTTTCTTGTGTACAAATCATTAAAGGATGACAATTATGAGCCAAAAGCTATTTGTACATCGGGTATTATTAGAGCAGTATTAACCCAAGTGCTTATAGATCGTGTATCTTGCCGCTTTTGGTTCTTTCTTGTGCTTAAATCAGGAAAAATAATAAAATTTTTTAAGCACCCATTATAGGTTGTTAGGTTAATGGTGTTCTTAGGATTTGTTTTTGTGCACTACAGATTTCAATATATGTTTCACAAAAGTTTATTTGTTTTAATCAAAATTTTGTTATAAAGTATTTCACTTGAATATACAAAAGACAGTCATTACTCTTTTTTTGAGTCTGCCGTTCACGTATGTATTGATTTTTTTAGTAACCTTTTGTCGTTTATTTTTTTGTCACCATGCAGACCCCATGATACCCCACTTCACCTAGAGCAGCTCCATCACCGTTTATTCCTACTTGCTGCATCCCTAACTTTTTACTACATGCCAATTTGCATTTGTTGGCCTATATTATACAGTGGAACCGCCTACATTCTAATCCACACAGATTGAGATATAGCAAATAATAGAACATAATAAAATAAAATAATACCAAAGTTTATAACCACAAGTACGCAATGAACTGGCTATAGGTTGTTACCATTGAAAAAACATGCACAAATGAGCAAGAAGGCCATATAAATTATTGACTTCATCACATTAAATTCTTCAAGCTTGCATTAATGGCATATGCAAACACTCCGCATATCGCAATCATACCAAGTCCCGGTCTGGGTCACCTCATCCCGCTCCTCGAGTTCGCAAAGCGGCTCGTCGACCACCACCGCTTCACCGTCACATTCATCTTCCCCGGTCAATCATCACAGTCTAGTGCCCAAATATCCATTCTCAACTCTCTCCCTTCCTCCATAGCCTCCGTGTTCCTCCCTCCCGTAGACCTTTCCGACCTTCCCTCGACGGCGGGAATCGAAACTCGGATCTCATTCACCGTGACTCGCTCTAACCCGGCGCTCCGAGAGCTTTTCAGCTCGTTAGCGGCGGAGAAACGTCTCCCGGCGGTCCTCGTCGTCGATCTATTTGGCACGGATGCGTTCGACGTGGCCGTTGAGTTCCACGTGTCACCATACATATTCTACCCATCAAATGCCAACGTCTTGTCGTTTTTGTTTCACTTGCCGAGACTAGACGAAACGCTGTCGTGTGAGTTCAAGGACTTGGCGGAACCGATTAGGATTCCCGGTTGTGTTCCGATAACCGGTAAGGATCTCTCGGATCCGTGTCAAGACCAAAGCGATGACGCATACAAATGGCTTCTCCACAACGCCAAGAGGTTCAAAGAGGCTGAGGGGATCCTGCTTAATTCCTTCGTCGACTTGGAGCCAGACGCTATAAAGGCTTTACAAGAACCGGCTCCTGATAAACCACCGGTTTACCCGATTGGACCATTGGTCAACACGGGTTCTTCTTGTGCCAAGGATGAGTATGAGTGTCTAAACTGGCTGGACGACCAACCACTCGGTTGGGTTCTATACGTTTCATTTGGGAGTGGCGGAACACTCACGTGTGAGCAGCTTAATGAGCTCGCTTTCGGTCTAGCGGAGAGCGGGAAACGGTTTATTTGGGTCATACGAAGTCCGAGCGGGATAGCTAATTCTTCGTTCTTCAACTCACACAGCCATACCGACCCGTTGACCTTCTTGCCACCAGGGTTCTTGGACCGAACCAAAGGAAAAGGCCTAGTGGTCCCGTCATGGGCACCACAGGTTCAAATCTTGGCCCATCCATCCACCGGGGGATTTCTAACACATTGTGGATGGAACTCGACTCTTGAAAGCATTGTGAATGGTGTACCGCTAATAGCGTGGCCTTTATACGCAGAGCAAAAGACGAATGCATTGCTACTTGTGGAGGATGTTGGGGTGGCTCTAAGAGCGAAAAACAGTGAAGATATGATTGTAAGAAAGGAAGAAGTGGTGAGAGTGGTTAACAGGTTGATGGAAGGAGAAGAAGGGAAGGCTATAAGGAATAAAATGAAAGAGTTGAAAGAAGGAGCTGGAAGAGTCTTGAGAGACAATTTTCAAAAAAAAAAAAAGAGTCTTGAGAGAAGATGGGCTCTCTACGAAGGCACTCACTGAAGTTTCCTTAAAGTGGAAATCTCACCAGCCAGAGGTGGAACAAGACACGACCCACAATATATGCATGTAGTACTTAACTTTGTTTGTTCTCCGATGGACTTGATCCAAGAATAAGAGCATATGCATTGGTGTACTTGTATTAGGAGTCCTTAGGAGTTAAAAAGTATTATTTTTTAACTTTTGAATAGTCAAGGATTATTGTCTTAATCTTACGTCCAATAGTGTTATCCAATCAGAAGTCCTTAGGAATAAAATAATANGTTGGCTATAGCTATAATCTTGGCCCATGATTCCGTAACCTGAGAGAATAAGATGGAAATTAAACATCAATACTAAATCAATCGAAGGAAAACAAAATCGTATTCAAAGCCTAATCAATTCGAATCGTCATCCCCAAATCATTCGAAACCCTAACTTCAATCGAAATATCCCCAAATCGATTTAAAACTGAAAAGAAACCCTAAATCTCGAGGAGAACAACATCCGACCAAAACAAATCCATAAACGAACGATAGGAGGCTTCGATTTACCTTCGATATCACCAAGTCGTCTGTCGCCTCTTCGATCGCCCGGAGCTTTTTTTTTTTTAATCTCCTTCGCGTTTAATTTTTTTTTCCCTGAACCAAATTCATCCCGACATCGAACCGGGGAAGGGATGACACGTCGGTAAGGATTCAATCCTTCCAGCCTTCTAATTAAGTTACGGTCCTTAATAAACCGTACTTAATTAAATTTTTTTAATTCTATTTTTCCTAAAACCGCGAGCTAAGGACTCAATAAACCGACCGTTGCGGTTGGTCTAATGCTGATCTACCCAAATAACTAATAAAGCTGCTTCAGTCACACAACCAAAATTCATATATGATGTAGACTGCCAAGCAATCCTTTTACACCCATCTCAGAACATAAAAGCACAAAATCTAAAATAAAATCACATCTAAAAGCCATGCATGACAAAACACTAATTAAGCATTTCCCTCTGAAACAATCTGATTCTTAACTGTTTCTATCGCTGGGTCGATAATAGCTGCAATGTTATTTCCGAGAGACGACCCACGCAACCTATGAAGAAACGGCTTCAACTTCTCAACAAGATCGCCAAACAAATCATTCCTATGAAGTTTTGCAATTTCCAAAGTCTTCCTCAAGACGCCATTCCCGTATTCGTCCTTAGCCAATCTCACCAACGTATCTTTGTCACACTTAAGAATCTCTATGACGATAAAAAGCAGAGAAAACAACACCGTCTTGTTGTCGCCACCGAGAAGCTTCTCCACAACTTGGCTTCCATGTTTCAGAAACGAAAGCTCAATGTAGTGGTAATGAAGCCCAATCGCGATCAATGTCGTACACTCGTAATTGAAGAGATTAAGCACGTGTTGTATCACGGTGTTTCCCATATAAATATCTTTGGTTAGGTAGAGAGCGTGGAGTCCTATTTGGCCTAGGATTTTATCATACACTTTCAAATTTCCTCTTTTCTTGAAAACGTACATGGTTCGTAATAGGATGTAACCACCTTGAGAATCGGTTGTAGTATCGGTGAACCTTTGCTTGATTGCTGCCCAAACAACTGTGTCGGTTTCTTCAGATTTTCCTAGGATTATGTGAAACATGAGCGTGCCTCGTCTTGTCTTGACGAACTTGACAAATAGATCAGGGTCTGACGTTAGCTTCTCGACAAGCTTGTGGAGGTGATCATAAGATGATGTTGAGAGATTATCATCAAACTCAGCCATTAACACGTGCAACCGCATGTCGTTTTCTGTGGTTTTGCGTGTAAAATCGAGTTTAAGCACATGTTCGATAAGGGAGATTCCTAAATCGTCCATGCTCAGCTTGTAAACTTTATCTGTAATTAGGTCAAGAAATTCATCTTTGTAGAAATCATCGGCTATTGTTATGACTTTCTTAAGTATGATGCAACCTTTGTCATCACGCGCTAAGAGTAACGCATGACGGAATGTGATAGAACAAAATAGTTTCTTGTGATGTATGTTGCAAACACTTAGAACGTGTGACGCAAAATCATAGCCGCTTTCGTGAGTCATAATCTCAGTGAATCTCATCATGATTGGGTAGAAAAAAATTGTGTCGACATCATCAGATATCCCCAAGATTCTTCTGAAGCGGTTCATGCCTAATTCGTCTCTGATAATTTTGATGAAAAGATCTAAATCTGATGTTAACAAACTCGCAAACTTAGGGAGCTCATGACAACTATTTATAATAAAAAGATACTCGTCCACGTCAACTTTGTCAGAACTAGTCATTACACTTCGCACGTACATGCCAAGTGGGGGTGGCAAAAGGTTGCCATCGTTCTCCATAATTTGAGGAAATTAGTCGAACGCTTTTATATATTTGTTTTGGTTCGTCTCTCTGTGTGGTGTTTGAACTATCAATGTTGAATTGGTATTTATAGCTGTATAATAAGATTAAGGGTTTTCTGTATTCCTAACTTGGAGAATATAAAAGGGATTTCTTGTGAGAAAAGGAAAATTATACTGATTTTTCTTATTAATATTTTATAAAGTTTTCCCTAGTCATCTTGGTTGTATTTTGTTCACAATAAATAAATTGGAATTTATGTTTCAAACTAGAAGTTAAACAATATCCAATTGTATTAAAAAGAACTCCTAAATATTTTTATTTTAGCGAGATTAACAAAGAGAATATAATTTTCACTCACATAATCGACAAACACTCTAAACATATATGTTTCATAATCAAATTTTTATTTCTTTGCAGATTTCTCAAAAACAAAATAAGAAGAAAAAGAACAATGACGATCAAGATAAAGATTAGGATTGCGTATAATATCAGCATCCAGAAAACTGATCCAAAAATTAGAATCCTGAACCCGAATGGACCAGCTCAATTGCTATATTCGTAAAACTGCTACCAAACATGACTCGCGTCGAGAATCAAATAAATATCCAAACATATAAATATAGATATACTATAAATATTAGTTATAACCATACTTACAAGAATATTAATTCCTAAAATTCAAATCTTATTATATATGACTCGCATCGAGTATTTTTTTTTCCCGTCAAATGAACTTCATATATATAAATCAAAATACATCATTGTTCCATGATACAACCATATTCTGGGATCTTGTTCTAGCATATTTAGCTAACTTGTCAGCCATGATATTTGCTTTCCGAGAGATCTTAACAAAAGTTACATTCTTTACAAAGCTGTTGAATATCGCTAGCTGATAATGATTAAAAAGTTCGACTGCTCCCAACCTGTTTCTCCTTGTCTCTTTTGTATCTTTTGCATAGTCTGGTACAACTCAGATGAGCCTCCACAGAATGTATATTTCTTCATAGCCAAGTCTTTTTAGTTGTAAGACTGCCCATCTGAGATCCTTAGCTTCAGCTTCTAGTGCAGAGTTGGTGGGCCGAGTAGTTGATCTCCCGCTTACAAGCATTTGCCCATGTTCATTGTAGAGGCTCCATCGTGTTGTGTTGGGGAGATCCAAGAGGCATCTGTGAAACAACAAAAGGCCATTAGTATTTGTAATAACTTCATCAAACGATTTTGCTATGGCCTGGGTTTCATTTTGCTGCCTATCTATCAATGAATATGTCGGAGATTTTGATCATCCTCCTCATTCAAAGTTTCACACCAGACTTTGAAATCAGAAACAGCTAGCTTTTCCTATGATATTAGGAATAGCCCATTTCTTAGCCTGCAAATTTTGGTTCAAAGTATTTCTGGTTAAGTTATCACCTGAAGTGGCGCTAGCTCCCAAACTTCTTTGCTGTCTGGGCATTGAAACAACATGTGGTTGGTTGTTTCTTCATCCTGACCACATCTTTGACACATATTAGAGAGCATTGTGATTTCCAATAGAAGTGCTTTATTTTTGGTGGAACTTACTTTTAAGTTCCAAATACACTTGATCAGCTTTGAATCGATTTCATTAACATTATCTGAAGAAACCGTAGTTCGATCTGGCCAGTAGCTATATTCCTCATGAGATGGTATCCACTCTTGACAGAATAATTTCCATCTTTAATTTAGTGTATACCCAAGAAATATTATCCTTAATATTAGATACTGGCAGTCTGATGTTTTGAATTAGGTCCACTTCATTCTTATCAAATAACCAACTTAGCAACTCCTCATTCCATCTATTATACTAGTATATAAACATAGGTTTGCATTTACGTTATTTTCTTTTTTACAAGAGTATCTACAAATAAAACAACAGTCACAAACTACCACCCGAAGACATATAACTTTTTACATCAAAACTTCTTCACCATTGGAGAATATATCTTCTAAGAAACTGAGGGATCATCATCACACACAAACACACGCATCTTGGAAAGTCTCTACATAAGACCAAACCAAAACATAAATTCCTGATGAATAATAATATCACACACAAAATCCATACTTTCACTTTCACTGGCCTCCTCCTCCTCCTCCATTGATTATGTTGAGAAGCTAGTGATATTATCCTGAGAAGCCAATCTTTCAGAAACATGTGCCAGTGATTTCAGATTACATCTTATGAGTGCTTCCACAAAGTAGCAGGTCTCATCCTTTGTGTTTCCTTGCGGAACATCAACTACAAACGATTCAATCACCATTGTTCCTGGTCTTCCTTCAATTATCTCTGGATGAACTGTCACAATCGAAGAGTAATTCTGCGCAAAGAAACATAAACATTTGATTTCAGATCCCTCATTCTCCTCTAAACACAATCTGTACATATTATGAGAACTGAATATTTGTTCTACCTTAAGTCTATGGTCACCACCAATGATTTTGATACCGAGAATGTGTTCATCCTCATCGAGAAGCTCCAGTCTCTCGGTACTTGTAGTTGCAGGGAGGCCAGATTTGACATTAACTTCTCTGAGGCTGCCTATTTCAGGATCGCCGATCACTGTGCATCTGCTCACAAATGGTTTGTATTTCTGCGGCTCATCAAATCTCCTCACCACTGACCACACCTACATATACTCCAATAAATTTTATTTTATTTTGAAAAACTAAGCAGAGGCCAAAAAAAAAAATCTGACTAATCAAAAAACTATATAGAGAGATATCAGACCAAGTTCAAGAAATCAGAAACTATTTAGTGAAAATCGTACGAGATGAAGAGGAGCTTTGATGTGTTTGACAAGAGCAGAAGTACACTGGTCTTCTCTGCAGCTATGTTGATGATGTCTCCTTACGTACTGCATCGTCTCAAGTCCACCGTACATCTCCGTGCCTCCGTCCATATCTTCTTCCGATTAGAATCTTACTCTCTCCTTCTCTCTGTTTGTCTTTCTTGGAGGGAATCTATGAAGTGAATGGATGTTTAGACGAAAACAAACCAAATATAAGGGCGACGAAAGAAAGATGCCTCTGTATGCAAGAAAATAAAAACATTAAATTTAATATTTTCCCCCAATAATCAATGAACCCCACCGACATTTTATATCCTTTATTATTGTGTGCCTAAACTCTTTTCTTTAGCTTCTTCTCCTTCACTCGTTTATTAATCTTTTCCCGTCTTTCTAATAGCTTTTCTTTAAATAAAACAAAACAGCAAATGATTAATCAACTGTTGTTTCTAGTATGACTTTCTCAGACCTAACCCCAATAAAAACAAACCAATGCTTCGAAAATTATTTGTTATGATGAGGTAAGGTCGTTTCAAAACTTTAGAGATATTTTGTTAATCAAATATAAAAAAAATCAGATATTTTTCCCTTTCTCAAAAAAAAAAAAAAAAAAAAAAAA
>QGKV02000297.1:329160-353151 GCA_003260655.2 Brassica cretica
AAAAAAAAAAAAAAAAAAAAAAAAAAATAGAAGTAGAGCATAGTGTTTATAATACTAGAGTTTGTTTTTTATTGAATTGTTAGTCTTTTGATTGATTTTATGTATAATTAACCAAGCATAGACATAAACATCAATTGCTTTGTAATGTGTTATATCGATGGGTTTGTGCATTGTTTGGTATACTAGTTAGAGTAAATAGAATATGCTGAGTTATATTCTAGCTAGTAGGTCTTCACATATATACTAAAGTCCCAAAAGTAAAAGGATAGAGTTCATACATTGAACTTGAGATTTTTTTCGTGCATCGGGTCCCATGTCTTGACGAACCATAATAAATATAATTCATGTTGTTCTTTACCTTGAATTTAGTTGTTAAAAATATCAATTGCATTATGATAATGCATGTCTAGTTACGGTAATACCATATATATCGTATTAATAAAACTACTCTGATAGAATTTGTGAATATCGGTTGGAAGATTAATTCGTGATTACGTGGGGAGAGCTTCTGGTTTGTTAAATCTCGTAGTGAAAACGGCTGATGAGCCAATTGTCATATGTGAATGGTCGGGATTCGGGAACCGTCTTCCTAATAACATGTTTTTTCAGTGTTCATGTTCATGCTCAAGGGAACCGAGGGGCGAGGAAGTAAAAAAAGAAAGATTAAGAGCAAGTAAACAAGATTAAAATTTTAAAATACCATGCAGAGAACGCTAATCACGCTGCCAAAGTTCCAAACCAGTAATTTATGCAAAAGTATTATAATTAGTGATTTCAACTTTTCTTTTCTCAGAGAGGACCCATCTTGACCCTCTTTTTTCAAACAAAACATATACACTTCTACGATAACTAAAGTTAAATGATAACCTTATCTCCCAACTTACGAATTATGGTTTAAGGTTTGAGATATAAGAATCTCTCTATCTTGTCACCATTTTAGCCAACATAAATAACTATAACTCGAGTTGTTTTCAATTCGTATATTATTTATGCTTACAAAACTCATTATCTCGTCTATTTTAGTGCTAACTGATAGTACATTACTTATAAGATTAAAGAGCGGTAGTTGATGATAATTACAGTAACCTTATCGGATAGGAATCTATGACCAGCTTTGGGCATTAAGCATGCAAATGAAGGCAGACAAAGATGGCTTTCACGTAAATGCTAAACATGATAAAACGACCTCTCTTTTTTAGTAACAGCGACATCACAACTTAATATGGTCAAACTATAGGAAAAATGTTTTATCCCAAAAAAACTACAGGAAAAATGTTTACGTGTCATTTTATTATTGGCGTTACTGTCTGACTATTTTCATGTTCACTTATTGTGGCGTCTCTGTTGAAACTGATATACGTCGTAAATCTACTTTTTTGGTCACTTTGATTAGCTTTTTCGCCGGCCAATAGATTCGAGAATCTGTGCAAGCGAATTAAGAAAGAGGGAAAAGAAAAACGTGAAAATGTAATTTCCTTTTTCCTTTTATCCACAACCACCGAACCAATAGTCTATTTTCTCCTTCAGTCAAAGACATGGATTCTCCAGCCTACACTACGCCACAGCCAATTCGCCGAAAGAAATAATTCAGAATTCACAAGTTTTAGACTGATTCAGCCAATAGGTACTTGACCATCGTTTTGAACATATCATTTTTTTCTGCTTATCATGGGAGACATGCCTCGACAGTTTTGAGTTCCGCAGGTTTTTCTTACTTGATGAAAAAGAAGAAACATTCACAGCCTCCATGCGCATCAGGAACCTTAACTTCTGTTGCGCGTAAAGTAAAGGAAGCTGGATAACAAGAGTATCAAACGTAAGAAACTCCTCGCCTGATCTGTAAAGGACCATAACAGTATGTAGGCCGATGAACACAACAAACAAAAGGCATTCCTCAAACATGAGACAGTAAGTTTTGACTTATAATAGAACAAACAAAATTCACAATCCTTGAGCTTTGCTCCGTTCTTCAGCCATTCTCTTCTTGATCTCATGTGCCGCATTGAAAATCCCCATCGTTGGTTGGTTACACACAAAGCACTTCTTGTTCTTCGTGTGATGCTGCATCATTACATCAAACCAAAAACCTCTTAGTTTCCACAAACCAAACACGCATAATCATCATAACTGGCACTTAAATAGATTCATCATCATACCTTTAGAGCACAATGCTCGCAGAAGTAATGCTTGCACTTCGTCACAACTGGATCAACGAAAGCCTCTCTGCATATGAAGCAAGCAAAGGGCAACGCATCTTCGTCTTCCTCACTGTCAGCGTCATCATCATCTTCGTCTTCAACACCCATAGCTTTGTTTCTCTTCCTAATCTTCTCTGCTTCTTCCCACTCTTTCTCTATCTGCCACCCAGGTTTGTAATCTCCACGGTCGTGCAGAAACTTACACGAGTCTCCATACCCACAGTAACCAGTTTCTTTGTAGTCCTTGCAGATATCAGGTTGGTAATCGAACCTAGCGGATACTCTGATGTGCGCAGAAGCTCTCAATGGGCCGTGTGAGCCTCCAGCTTTCTCGCTGGAGATGGTTTGCTCTCTTCTAAACCCGGCTTTGTGATCAGTATATCCATGAATTCCGGTATAGAGCTTCTCATCGGAAGCCTTGTTTTTATTCCCTTTCAAAGCTTCGTCAGCTCGCTTGAGAACTCTCTCGCGGATGGCTCGTGCGTCTTGGTTGAAGTCGGTCTCGGTCTCAAGAGTCGCGGTGGCTCTACTGTCGTTCTGAACCTGGATCTCCTTGGATGAATCGTAGTGAAAGACGACGGCTTTTTCAGGAGCTTCACCCGTTGTGGTGGAAGAGGTCTTGGACGGTCCAGAGGAGAAGAACAGCTTGTTGTCGGGCTTAGCAGCTTTCTTGAGGTTGTTCAATATAGAGGTTTCGCTTTTGGAATCTGCGTCTTCTTCGTCTGCATCAGCCGCAGGTCTTTTCCTTAGGTTTTTAGCTTTAGATGGCTTCTTGAAGAAAGTGCAAACTGAAAAAAAATAAAAAAACAGAAGAATGATTAAAAAAAGTGCATTTAGATTACTTGACGAAGTTTAATTTAAAGCTAACAACGAAGAAGAAACAAGTTGAAAGGTCTAAAAACTCAAGTTTAGCAGAAGAAGAAAGGATAAGTACCTTGTTGAGATTGAGATTCAGGTTGAGAAGCTTCTTCTTGCTGAGATGTTTTGGGTTCTTCTCCAGACTCTGACATTGTGAGATCAAATTTGAAATTTGCGCCCTTTCCTGCATTATAATGTCAGATTAGAGTTACTTCTTAGCTCTTACTGATCCTAACAATTCAATCCACATACGAAACGTAAACCTAATTCTTCGATCCACAGAGCAATCACAATACCTAAATAATCAGAGCTAAGAGAAACCACCCTAAGCTTCACTTGACTTGACTGTACACCAATTCCATTCACAGGCATATACCGAAAGCAATCGCTAACAGATAATCCACAAAGGAAAAAAAAAAACACCACAGTTCCGAAGTTTCTTAATTGAAAGCTCAACGAAGATCAAGAGGAGAGAAGCGAAAGTTGTAAGGAAAAAATGATGTAAGTAATAATACCTTTAGGAAGCTCGGAGATCCTCGCCGGTGAAGTACGTCGGGAAGAAGAACCACGACGGCGTTCGCACTTTTCTGATCTGATACCGTTCTGTTCAGAAGAAAAAAAGAAAAGGGGGAGGAGAAATAACTAATAAGAACGAACCCGACATAGGCCTGGCGGTTTAGTTAAGAGGCCCAATCTTATTAGTGGGCCCAATCCTTCTTCAATCTTGTTTATACAACCTCGCATCTTTTAGGAACATGTATAAATTTTCTTCAAGTTTACAAATTATTGTTCCTTTTCATGTTCAGACGATTTGTAATTACTTTAGTTTAATGCCAGAAGAAACTCTAGTAGAGTAAATATTAATTTTAAGCGACTGGTCATCGGAGATTATACTCACAGAAATTGACGATAAATACCTTCTTATATTCAAGGAATTTCTCTACAAACTGGCCATTTCGTTTTGGTTATATCTCTGTCTGTAAGTGGATCATGGGAGGAGCCAGCTTTACGTGCTCCATTTTGCACCGTCGCCTTTGTAGTCGGATTAAGATTTTGAGCGGTTGTGATTCGTCGGAGCACCCATTTTATATGGGACCCATGTGTGGTCCCGCTTCTTGTCTCTTCGTTCCACTTGTGACCTGCCATTGCCTACATTACTGGACGACAATCTCGCCTGCGCTTTCTTCACATAAAAATCTTTTTTTTTTCCTATAAAATAATTATACCTCTATTTCAGTTATATTTTGCTTACCAAAACATATTTTTGTGTTTGATAAAAAAAAAACATATTTTGTGTTTGTCTGAATTAATTACCACCTTTGATTCATTATATGCAAACACACAAAAGTATATTTAATTTATAAATATATCATTCTTGTTAATTAAAATTATACATATTTTTTTAATAAGACAAAAGACAGAGAATTTTTGAACACTAAATGTATTTTAGTGGCGATTTTTCAAACCAGCATTTGAAAAAAGTTTGAAAGTTGAAACAGTGTTGGTGAGCCATATATGCATACCTACTATAACTCGATTTCTAAGAATATTCAATTAAATTGTGTTATGTAGTTATTAAACAATAAAAACACGTAAAAATATTTTACCATTTCTTGTTCAAATAATAGAATGGCTATATAAGTTGCAAGTTCTTGAATTAAAATTAAATATTCAAAAACGGCTCCAACTAAGAGGGTGTGAATATTTAGGGGAGGTTATTGGGCAAAGAATTGTAGAGGAATTATTAAATTTTGAGATTCCATTGTTATTGGTTTGTGAATTTTTAAAATTTAAATAGAATCCATTGTTATTGGGGTGATGATTTTTAAATTCCATTCAAAATCCTTTGTTATTGGAAAAGTTTAGTTTTCATTGATTTTAAGATTATATTAAAATCTATTGTTATTGGGATATAAATTTTCTTTGTTTTTACTCATAGTATTCAACTTTGAGAATATCATTTATACTCATAAGATTTTTGAAATCAATGTAATAAAATACACTCACATACAAAAACTCAAATTAAAGAATGAAATAATATACAAATCACAACTTTAACATAATACAATTCACAACTTAAAAAATAGAAAAAAATATTAAAAATTTAAAATAAAAATTGTAAAAATAGTTTTAGAAAGCACTTTCGAATTTTTTTTAAAAATGTTTCAAAAATAATAATTCAATTTTTTTACAAAAATTCAAATTTAAAACATATATTTAGAAATTATATAAAAACATATTTTTTTATTTTTTATTATTTATATATCTATAAAGTAAGAAGTAGAAATTAAAATTTTTGGTCATTTTATTTCTTGAGATTTTTTTTGTGACAAAAACTTTTTTAAAAGTTGTTTAGGAATTGCCTTAATTGAAATGATTTTCTTTCCTTTTTTTTTCTACCACCATTAATTTCTTACTTTAAAAGTTAATAACAATCAATAGAATTCTATACACAAGTAATGAAAATCTATGTAAAAGTATTTGATAAAANAAAACATATTTTTTTATTTTTTATTATTTATATATCTATAAAGTAAGAAGTAGAAATTAAAATTTTTGGTCATTTTATTTCTTGAGATTTTTTTTGTGACAAAAACTTTTTTAAAAGTTGTTTAGGAATTGCCTTAATTGAAATGATTTTCTTTCCTTTTTTTTTCTACCACCATTAATTTCTTACTTTAAAAGTTAATAACAATCAATAGAATTCTATACCCAAGTAATGAAAATCTATGTAAAAGTTTTTGATAAAATTTGTTAAATCTAATTAACTTATAAAATCCTCTCAACTATTAAAATCATTAAATTCCACATAAATTCATGTTCCAATAACCCTCCTTAGTGATTCTGTGTGGTAGGTATATCAAAATGGAAAGGAGCATAGTCCCCAAATGAATGATAAGAAAAAGAAAGAAATAAGACAATTCCCTCCAGGCCCATTTAATAGCTAAAAGGCCCTGAAATAGGAAAGAAATCATTCCGAAAGAAGAAGCAAAATTCAATACAGACTAAAAGACTAATATACCCTTTCAAGAAGAGATAATTACGGTAAAATACCACGAACGTCCATAAAATGCCATCCTACCCATCTGACTATTGAATCTCCGCCCTTGCTTCCTTATCACTCGCAAAACTTTTACTATCTCTATCTTTTTCTCTCACACCCTTCTTCCATGAAAGCTTACAGCTTCAGCTTTTCTTCGCACTGCTAAACTCTCACATAACTCTTTCTTATCATATTTTTTTACCATTCACTTTTTAGATTTCATATTTCGCTGGTGGAAAAGCTCACTAAACTAAGCTACTGCTCTACCTATCACTCGGTAACTACCGAACTTTGATTATTATTTTTCATGTTTAAGTTTGTGTTATATCAGCAGATAACATAGCTAACTGTATTATATTCAGTTTAAATGATTTGGATAAAATTATGGACATATAATTTGCTCATTTGTTTGTATGTCAGACAATGGTATTGTTTTAAGTTTTAACTAAGCAATTCGATTTATTTTCAGTTTATTTGGTTCTCTTTCAATAAAAGTAAAAAACAAAAAAAGCTCGAGAAATGGCTCCCAAGAACAACCGTGGAAAGACAAAAGGAGACAAGAAGAAGAAGGAAGAGAAAGGTATCACCAATAGTGAAACCTTATCTATATGAATTTCAATTAAAAAAATAAGCTGTTGATTAATTTCCTTTAATTAATAGTTAAATTATAGTTTACATATGAACCATGGTTTACGGTTTATATGCAGTTCTTCCGGTTATGGTGGATGTCATTGTGAACCTTCCGGACGAGACGGAGGCTATTTTGAAGGTTCGTGTGATTATTTTCCTCGCATCATTTTCGAATTGTGTTGTTATTTCTCATATTTCTTGCGTGTTAACAACTGTTTTTTTGGGAAGCGATTTCTTTGTGAAATTCGTTATAACTTTTAACTTACAACCCGTTTTCTATTTCTTTGTTTTAACACTTTCATGCACCCGGCTGATTTCTATTACATTAGTTTCTTGACTGTATAATTGTATAATTCTGAAACTTTATCTTAATATGTTTCATGTTTTGCTTTTGATATAAACTCCCAATGTGCATGGCCGATTTTCTTTTCTTTGATTTTATTGTTGTTGTTGGGATAAGGTACGAAAGAATACACGTTACCATAAAAATTGATAGTTATACATGCTGTATTATTATTGTTTTTTCTAAATAAATCATTTTCAACTGACTTAGAATTATCTTTTAATTTTTTTTATCATTATTTGAACGTGTATATAAATACAAAACTGTGTGCAGTGTAACACACAAATTCGATTATCAACTAATTCATTTATTTCATATTTTGGTCAATAAATTACGTAGACGTTATACAGACAGTGAAATATGTATGGCGATGACATGTGTATATATACAAAACTATCGTCAATAAACACGTATAACTAATATTCATATTTTCTCGAAAAT
Organism: Brassica cretica; assembly: GCA_003260655.2. Classification (NCBI taxonomy): domain Eukaryota; kingdom Viridiplantae; phylum Streptophyta; class Magnoliopsida; order Brassicales; family Brassicaceae; genus Brassica; species Brassica cretica. The sequence continues at coordinate 336,674 of QGKV02000297.1, forward strand.
TTGTTAAACAGTTTTCTTCTATGATGCAATATCAGTGGTTTATATAAGCCGTAATTCAGGCATAGGTTACGCATGTTTATTATCTTAGAAGAAAATATGATCAAATGTAGATTTAATAGAGAAACACGTATGTCTGAAAACAGGGCATATCAACGGACAGGATCATAGATGTTCGTCGGCTTTTATCCGTTAACTTCGACACCTGCCATGTTACCAACTATTCTCTCTCCCATGAGGTAAAAAAAAACTATGAATGATATTTTGAGTGGAAGTTTCTAAATCATTTTCTCGTTTATGGTTGGTTACTTGTTAATGTTGGATGGTCCAGAGATATTCATATTTATTGGGGAATCTCATAGGATCTGAATACCAAAGTAAGGAAAAAGCAAATGAAAAAGACTTTTGTCTAACGTTGAGTTTTTAAGTGTGATTGTGCCTAAAAATTGCTAGTTTTTGTCTTTTCTTTCCCTTTTCTGGAACTAGAAATGTTACCAGAATAAGTTATTTTTTCACTGCTTAAATCATAGGAATAGTATAAAGAAAATTAAAAGTTAAAATCATAGTAATAGTATAAAAGGAGTAAAAATTGTACTGTAATACTAAATCCATGTCTGTCGTTACAGGTAAGAGGATCGCAGTTAAAAGACACAGTGGATGTTTCGGCGCTTAAGCCGTGTGTTCTCATGTTAACAGAAGGTAAAGTTCCATCGTGCATCACAATTTGACGTGACGGTTGTTTTTAGTTCGACGCCGTTAACGCGCCGTAACGGATATAAAAAACGTGAAATCACATAAACGATGTCGTATTAATTATATGCCAAAACGGCGTCACATAAGCTTTTTTCGCGCTTCTTCTAATCAGGTGACGTTTGCAATTCTTTTTTCTTTTCCGTTCAGAGGATTACAATGAGGGAACCGCGATGGCGCACGTTAGACGGCTGCTCGACGTCGTCGCCTGTACTACTTGCTTCGGTCCGTCGCCGGAGAAATTCGATTCGGTGAAAAATGCGCAGGCTAAGGGAGGTGGAAAGAATCCCAAACAGACTGAAACGTCGCCTCCGCCGTCTCCTGCGCCGAAGGATGCGGTGGTTGATGAAGCCGGAGAGACCAGTCACTCTTTCCCTAAGCTCGGAAGCTTCTACGAGTTTTTCTCTCTCGCTCACCTCACTCCCCCTCTTCAATGTATCTCCCTCTCCCTCTCTCTCTCTCTCTCTCTCTAACCTTAATTTCGATGTCCAGTTTCTCAATCGATTTGTGTGTTTATAGATGTACGGCTCGTGGGGAAGCGGGAAACTGAAGATATCGCGGCGGAAGATCATCTTCTCTCCATCGATGTAAGCCGACGATGAGGATAATAACTCTAACGTTTCTCATTCTATCTCAATTGATTGTTTCTCCATGTAGCAATCGGCGTTTTGGTGAACTTTGATTTCAGGTGAAGCTTTGTAACGGGAAGCTCGTTCATGTTGAAGGCTGCAGAAAAGGATTCTACAGCGTCGGGAAACAAAGAATCATATGTCACAATCTTGTTGATTTGCTTAGACAAATTAGTAGAGCCTTCGATAATGTAACTTCTTTATTTCGCCTCTCTTACCGTTGAAAATCCATTTACTTATTCCTTTTTTTTTTTTTTAATCATGTTTAGGCTTACAGTGATCTTCTGAAAGCATTTTCGGAGCGCAACAAGGTATGTTTTCTTTTCTCTGAATGAACTTCATTTAGCCGATTTTGAATTCGGTTTGTTAAGTTTAAGAGCGGTTTAATCTCTATACGTGCAGTTTGGGAATCTTCCTTACGGGTTTAGAGCAAACACATGGCTCATCCCGCCTTCTGCAGCGCAGTCACCAGCAGCGTTTCCNTATTCCTTTTTTTTTTTTTTAATCATGTTTAGGCTTACAGTGATCTTCTGAAAGCATTTTCGGAGCGCAACAAGGTATGTTTTCTTTTCTCTGAATGAACTTCATTTAGCCGATTTTGAATTCGGTTTGTTAAGTTTAAGAGCGGTTTAATCTCTATACGTGCAGTTTGGGAATCTTCCTTACGGGTTTAGAGCAAACACATGGCTCATCCCGCCTTCTGCAGCGCAGTCACCAGCAGCGTTTCCGCCTCTCCCTGTCGAGGATGAGAGATGGGGAGGGGATGGTGGTGGTCAAGGAAGAGATGGCCGCTACGATTTGGTTCCATGGGCCAACGAATTTGCCTTTATCGCATCGATGCCTTGCAAAACAGTAGAGGAGAGGCAACTTAGAGACAGAAAAGTGTTTCTCCTTCACAACCTCTTCGTTGATGTCGCCACTTTCAGAGCCATCAAGGCTGTTCAGAAAGTAATGGCTGACCCAGTTCTGGCTGAAGACTCTCAAGTGCTGTATTCCGAGACAGTTGGAGACTTGAGTGTTACGGTTACGAGGGATACTTCCAATGCAAGTAGCAAAGTGGATACAAAAATCGACGGAATTCAAGCCACTGGTTTGGATAAAACGAAGCTGATGGAACGGAACCTTCTCAAGGGACTTACAGCTGATGAGAACACTGCTGCTCATGTTAGTCTTTTTTATATAACTTTCCATGTTTAAGATTTGTTACTCATTGTTTAACAATTGTTTATGGACGCAGGATGTTGCTACTTTAGGAACTATAAGCCTTAAGTATTGTGGTTACATTTCTGTTGTCAAAATAGAGAAGGAGAATGAGAAGTTAAGCCCACCTTCTCAAATTGTTGACCTCCTTGAACAGCCTGAAGGTGGTGCTAATGCTCTAAACATCAACAGGTGATCATTTTTTACTTAGTGGGAAAAAACATTCATCCTTTTGTCTCTTTAGCTTGTGTAGTTACTTACCTGACTAATTATTCTCATGGTGCTTTACAGTTTGAGATTCCTTCTCCATAAATCCTCTCCTGAGCAGAACAAGAAAACACATCAGCAACAGGATGATGAGCTTACATCTTCCCGAGAATTTGTAAGTAAAATGCTGGAGGAAAGTCTTGTTAAGCTTGAGGAAGAAGAGATAGACAGCGATAATATCATGAGGTGGGAACTTGGAGCCTGTTGGATACAGCATTTACAAGATCAAAAGAATACGGAAAAGGACAAAAAACAAACCAACGAAAAGTCTAAAAATGAACTCAAGGTTGAAGGGCTTGGGAAGCCGCTTAAATCTCTCAACAGCAACAAGAAAAAAACAGACGCAAGCAGCCCTAAGGCGCAGCAGACTGCAGTATCATCTCAGGTTGATACGGCTTCTTCAGAGGCTGATAATGCTGCAATAACTGCAACTTCGCAATCTGACGCCGAGAAGAATGCTCAAGAAAATGTGCTTGTCCTGAAGAATTTGTTGTCTGAAGCAGCCTTCACTCGCCTACAAGAGTCAGATACTGGACTTCATGACAAGGTTTTTACACTAAACCTCCAGTCCTTTCTCTATGTTCATTTACTTATGTTGTGGTAACTAAGAATATTTGTTTCAGTCTTTGCAAGAACTTGTCGACTTGGCACAAAAGTATTATACTGAAGTCGCTATTCCGAAGCTGGTAAATGAGTCTAAAAGTTTATTGTAGTCTTGTCTATTGCTAATATGAAGACAATAACACATCATGTGTTTGGTATTAATTGCTCAATACAGGTTGCAGATTTTGGTTCGTTGGAACTCTCCCCAGTCGATGGCCGGACTCTAACTGATTTTATGCACACAAGAGGTCTTCGGATGCGCTCTTTAGGATATGTCGTAAGTAGCCTTGTTTTAACTTCTTTTTATTAGAATCTACTGAAGATGAATGATCATATATAACCATCCACGTGTTATCTATGGTAACAACAGGTTAAGCTCTCAGATAAGTTGTCACATGTACAGTCTCTGTGTGTTCATGAGATGATAGTTAGAGCCCTTAAGCATATCCTTCAGGCGGTGATTTCTGCTGTTGCTACTGACACTGACAAAATAGCTGCAAAAGTAGCTGCTGCTCTGAACATGATGCTTGGGATTCCAAAAACTGAAGCGGAAAACTCTTGGAATGTGCATCCTCATATCTTCCGGTGGTTGGAGAAATTCTTGAAGAAACGATATGACTACGATCTCAATGCCTTCAGTTACAAGGATCTACGAAAGTTTGCCATTCTCCGTGGATTATGCCATAAGGTAATTCAATGAATGCTTTAACCAGAAAATTTTACTTTGTTATAACTAGTCGCTAATCAAATATTAGAATGAAAGTTCATGTTTTGTGTTAAATTGTATATGTCCTCAGGTTGGTATTGAGCTGATTCCAAGGGATTTTGACATGGAGTCCCCAGAACCGTTCCAAAAAACAGATGTGGTCAGTCTGGTCCCAGTGCATAAGGTAATAGAGAAGATGAAATATATTTAATTTTTTTTCTATCTGAATTTTTATTCTTTCTAATAATGTATCAACCAATTTTTTTAATCTGAATTTGTATTCTTTCTAATAATATATCAACCATAGTTGTTAAGACTTTCTATTCTAAATCTCTGCAGCAAGCAGCATGTTCGTCTGCTGATGGAAGACAACTTCTGGAGTCATCTAAAACAGCATTAGACAAGGGAAAGCTTGAAGATGCAGTTACATATGGAACAAAGGTACATGTCTGGAAAATCATTTTCCTACTCCTCAGCTCTTTCTTCATATTACTTTTGTTTCTCTGTACAAGCGTCATGATTTGTTTTGTTGTTTCGTCTCTTTTGTTTTTTCCCCTCCCTCAGGCTCTTGCTAAGCTTGTAGCAGTTTGTGGTCCCTATCACAGAATGACAGCCGGAGCTTACAGTTTACTTGCTGTCGTTCTGTATCACACTGGTGATTTTAACCAGGTCTGTATATATACAGTTTAGGCTGTGATATTTTTCTTCGATATGACAATTGCAAAACTAATTTTTTTTGTTGAAACAGGCTACTATATATCAGCAAAAGGCTTTAGATATCAATGAGAGGGAACTTGGACTTGATCATCCGGATACAATGAAGAGTTATGGTGATCTTGCTGTCTTCTATTATAGGCTTCAGCATACAGAGCTGGCTCTCAAGTAAGCTACCAATTTTCATTTCAAAGAACTGCGAGGTTTTAAGGTTTGGGTGTCTATTTCTATCATCTAAACCCTGATATTTTTGCTTTTGTTAGGTATGTTAAGCGTGCGTTGTATCTCTTACATCTAACATGTGGTCCATCTCATCCGAACACCGCTGCTACATACATCAATGTAGCCATGATGGAGGAAGGTCTAGGAAATGTACATGTTGCCTTGAGGTATCTTCACAAAGCTCTGAAGTGTAATCAGAGGTTGCTTGGTCCTGACCATATCCAGGTTCTTTTCCCGATGCTGTCTTTTTTGTATTATCACTTTGTAAGAACTTTGATTTGTTTTTGCCGATATATTACTGCTAATTATGTCAAATTTCAGACTGCTGCTAGCTACCATGCCATAGCCATTGCGCTCTCGTTGATGGAAGCATACCATTTAAGTGTTCAGCATGAGCAAACAACCTTAAGAATCCTCCGAGCAAAGCTGGGCCCAGATGATTTGCGTACTCAGGTATATATAGACAAAACCAAAATATTCCATCAGGCAAATCATTCATCTTTCTGACAATTGTATGCATTCTTAAATCTGACGATCTGATTATATTCTTCAGGATGCTGCTGCTTGGCTAGAATACTTTGAGTCCAAGGCTTTTGAACAACAGGAAGCTGCACGAAATGGTACTCCTAAGCCTGACGCGTCTATAGCCAGCAAAGGCCACCTAAGGTCAAACAAGTTCCTTATTTCTCGTTTAGAAGTTTTCTGTGCTGTTTGAATGTATCTATCTAGTTTACTCCTTGGGCAGATCCTTAGCTTCATAATGTTTTGCAGTGTATCCGATCTACTCGACTATATCAACCCAAGCCATAACGCAAAAGGGAAACAGAGTGTGGCAGCAAAGAGGAAGAGCTATATGAAGGTTTTACTTCTATTTCTTTCGACATTTCTCCACTTTAATGGTTAAAAATGCTTACATGATTGGACCTGTGTTATTGTGTAGCTAAAGGAAAAATCCAATCAGAACGTTGTTTCTGAACAGTTAGCAGAAACCCCAAGGGAAAATCAAAAGGAAATGTCTGAAGAGGAGACAGAAGCAACTGGATCGGAAGATGGTCAATCGAGCGATGCGAATCAGGAGACAATTCTTGCATCAGCTGAAGAACCACCTTCTCCTCCAGTCATTGATGAGGCTACTATGGATAATAGTAATTCAATTACATCTGCTGAAGTTTCAACTGAGACACAACACCCTGATGGTAGTGAAGATGGATGGCAGCCGGTGCATAGACCGAGATCTGCTGGATCATATGGTCGCCGGCTGAAGCAACGACGAGCATCAATTGGAAAGGTATATACCTATCAGAAGAAAAATGTTGAAGCTGATAACGATAACCCTGTTCTCCAGAATGCTACTCAGGCGAACTCCAAATACTACGTTCTGAAGAAGCGTACAGCGTCCTCTGCAAACTATGGAGATCATCATTCTCCCGGTATGACAACTCAAGGCACCAAATTTGGCAGGAAGGTAGTTAAAACCTTGGCATATCGGGTTAAATCAATGCAGCCGTCTTCTGAAAACCCCAAAACTTCAGCTGAAACATCAGAAGAAGATGGGTTGAAGACAGATGCTTCTCCTGCTGTGCCATCTGGTCTGTCTAGTAATGTGCAAAATGAGGCATACCCGAAAAACTCTGTTGTAAGTCTTGGAAAATCTCCATCCTACAAGGAAGTAGCATTGGCGCCACCTGGTTCCATTGCCAAGTATCAAGTCTGGGCTCCACAAGCCGAAGCTTCAGATAAGCAAGAGGAGAACAAATCTGAAGAGGGCACATCGGTTGAGCTTACAAGGGATGAGCAGATGATTACAGTGTCAGAGGAAGAGGTAAAAAATGAAATTTCTGCGGACGCAGAGTCTAGCAAACCTCAAGGCAAAGAAGAGATCAAAGTAGAGTTACAATCATCTGAAGTGGAATTCAAAGGGAACAATCTGAATGAAAATGAAGAATCTGGTGGGGGCATTCAGGTGGAAGAACCAGTACTTGAAGCTAACGAAGGTGTAACCGATATGATTCATTCCACCACAGAGCAAGAAGTGAAAGATCAGCTGGCCGCTGATTCCGATGATCTGAAGGAAAAACTGGGAATCTCTGCTACAGACTCCAGCGACGCCCCGCGAGAGTTACTGTTACCTAACAAGAAGTTATCAGCTTCAGCTGTCCCATTCAACCCATCATCACCTCCAAGTATCATACGTCCTACTCCAATAGGCATGAATATTGGACCGTCGTGGCCAGTGAACATGATTCATCACGGACCTCCTACTTTCCCATCACCTCCTACAACTCCAAACTTGATGCAGCCAATGTCCTTTGTATACCCTCCTCCTTACACTCAATCAGTCCCCACAAGTACTTATCCTGTAACCAGTGGTCCCTTCCATCCGAATCCGTTCCAATGGCAGCATATGCCGGAGTTTGTACCAAGAACGGTTTGGCCCGGATGCCATCCCGTTGAGTTTTCCCCTCCACACATGATCGCTCCCGAGCCAATAGCTTCAACTGTCTTAGAGCCAACTGTGATTCTACCAACTGATATTGACACTTCAGCTGTGGAAGAAGGCAAGCAAGATGTGGCGGCAACCGCGGGTGAAACTATGGATTCTGTTAATCATGTGAATGTAGTGGCTAGCAGTGAAATGGAGAATGGAAACAAGAAATTTGAGGAAGGCGAGAAGACGTTTAGCATTTTGTTAAGAGGAAGGAGAAACAGGAAACAGACACTGAGAATGCCGATCAGTTTGCTTAACAGGCCTTATGATTCTCAACCGTTCAAGATTGCTTATAGCAGAGTCATCAGAGGCAGCGAGGCTCCCAAGTCCGCGGCTTGAAACCAAAGACTCAGCATCGTCGATGAAATTCATCACTCACACATCTCTCTCTGATCCTTGCTGTTTCTTAGGGGACAGTATAAAAGGTTAGCTTCTTGGTTGAATCTTTCTATATATATATATATATATATATACATTTATAATGCTTATATGCTAACTTGATGATGTCTTCATTTCAGGTAATTTCGTTATCAGTGAAGCTGTGGCTTGTGATAGTCTCAGAATGATTTGATCTGGATTCTAAAGAAGAGAGGTTGAAGAGGGAAAAAAGCTAGAACTATTCTTTTTCTTTTATTCCATCTGAGGTGCTGAAGTATTGTTTTCTGGGTTTTAATTTTTATTTCAGCCAATAAAAAAATTAGGAAATTTTGGACATAATTTTTTTTTCATATCCCCTTGTGGCCATGTTAAAAGAACTTTTGTCATCTCTTGTTCACTTTTGCGTATTTGTCATCAATTACATTACATCTATCTAATGGCCTGGCTACGAAATATCGTAATTATAATTTATAAACTTGTTTATTGAATCAGTTATTAGATGATAATACCTCTGAATAAACCCAAGATAAGTTTTTTCCAAAAATAATAATAATACTTCGAATAAAAAGAAATATTAACAACTAAAAATGCAGAACCATTATGTGTCCTCAGCTTTCGCGCCATTTTCGAGTTAAAATGGATTAACGACAACCGCCGGTGGTTCTTCCCGGAGAAGACCAATCTGGTCGTGATAACTTACAAACGGGTTTTCACCTTCAAAATTTCCCGGTGGGTTATAAACACAAATAGCATAAAGGCCACCGTTTGAACAATCCACACGTGCGCACCCAACCTTCGTGCTATCTCTCCACACGATCTGCGTGTAATGTCCACACATTTGCCCCGGCTCACACGTGTTACCATTAACGTGGTAGAATTTATTCTCATCGGCCCACACTTTGACGACATCAATGGGCCTCCAGTTATTCTGTCCGGCCCAAAATATGTTTTCTCCGAACGGACCATTGGAGTGAACAAGCCTGCAGTCTCCGACGCGCTGTCTCGCCCACGCACGTGCATACGCTGCTAATCTTCCATCCCATTCTAACGGCGGTTCTCCCACGCGCGCTCGTACGAGGTTATGTGCGTATAGAAACTCAATGCTCGCTCTGTTTACTTTGTTACGATGTCGTCTTCTCCCCCACCTGAAGGAGGAATGTTTTCCGGTTAACGACAGAGCTGATGAAGACAGAAATCGTGAATTTGGCGCTGACGGAGAGCTGACGGAGGTTTGTTTAGACGACTCGCTGTGATTGATTTGGGACGTCGCGGCACAGAGCTGAAGGAGGAATAACGTAATGGCGATGAATATGGGAAACGGAGCTAGTAATTCCCGTTGACGAAGCTCCATTTTTCTAAATAGAAAAGAAACAAAAGAGGGTATAATATTTTTACAGGAGAGTTAATTACTCAATTGCAGGTGAAGGTGTAATTAACTCTCCGATAGGATTTGTTGAGAGGGAAAACGAATCAATAAGTAATTGTTTCTATTTATGAACGTCAAATGTAAATATATCGTTTGCATGAGTCAACGCACGGTGAATATTGAATACCGGAATGCCGCTAATGTTAAGTATTGCCTAAATGTGGTTTTAATTTTAGTCAAAACTTAACATTAAGGTTAAAGTAAAGGTGAGATATTGTTTGTTATCCAAAATTTGATCCGTAATCTGCATTGATCTATATATATTTCAAACGATCGATGACAACTTTCTGTTCCGATAAGTTTGACGATTATGAAAATCATTCGAGTTTCTTTAATTAAAAATTGATGCAAAGTGACCATAACTATTGAACTTCGTTAAGATATAATGTCAAGCTATCACACTACATCAACCACAGTGGTGATCTTCGCAAATAGCCAAAATAACCACTTCATCGGTTTGTCCCACAACATACAGAAAACTCAATTTACAAATAAACTACAATATCTAACCGAGTGAAGACAACATTCTAATATCTCTTGTTCAAGATAATTTGGTGATAAAGTAGATTAAACCCAAAATTACTAGTAGTATTAAAGAAGTATTCAACCCAATAAAATAAATAAAAATCGGACCACTGTCTCTAACGTGGCGCTGGATCTTCGTTTTTGTCTGTTTAAGAATAATAACACGAAAATTCATCTGCCCTATTAGCCTGTATAATACACATTTCAACAGTACTTTACCAAGATTTACACAAAAAAATACTCCTTCCGTTTCATATTGTAATTAGTTTTAGAAAAATATTTTTGTTTCAAAATGTAAGTAATTTTCGCATTTCTAGGTAACTTTTACATTAATTGAATACAGTGTGACCAATCAAATTAAATAAACTTATTTTTTATTGATTAAATTATATCTAACCTATTTATTATAAAATACTTTTTAAAAACATAATAATTTTCTTAATCTTCGTGTTTTTACCCAAAACTACTTATATTATGAAACGGAGGGAGTATTAATTAGATTTTGGACGTAGTCTACCTTCCTTAAGATCTACTAGTATTGTAGAGTACTAGTTTCTATAGCATGGTCTTGAAACTTGTTTTCATAATCTTGATCCGACTTATTCCGTAAACTTGTTTGCATAATAATCTTTATAAATCAAATAGTAGTATTAAAAAGTTCCAGTAATTGTCATTTGTTGGTTCACTAAAAGTAAATGAAAGCTTTTGGCTAATTAAAAAAGATCATGCATGCTCCCATTGGTCCAAGAGTTAAAAACATTTAAGACGCTAATAATACAGCCGACAACACGTGAAGTTTTATCAACACGTATTTAAACTCAACCGCTAAAGATTCACTTGTCCGAAAAACAAAGGTCTCGTCTAATACATGAAATTTGAAAAAAGGAAACAAAGTACATTATCCGTACTGGATCGGGTCGGGTCAGGATTAAGCACATCCTCGTGGAGCAAACCCGACTCGGGAACCCATCAAATCGTAAACGACCCGGAAACCCTGCTGCTGGATGTTCCCGATAATGGATAGCCCGCTCATCGTACCGGCAAACGCAAAGCAGAACTTGCCGTTAGTGTCCACCGGAATCAGATAATTAGTCGCCGGAAGTGACACGTCAGCTCCACGGAAGTGTAGAACCACCGTCGGAACTTTAACCTCGTTTTGATGAGAGAGATCGAAACACGTATCGAAGAGAGAGTAGTCCGGCGCTCGTTTCAAACTCTTGGCTCCGACCCGGAACGCGTCTCTCATAGCAACGTAAGCGGGTCGGACCAGCCGGGTCACAGAGGTACCCGAGTCGATAATGACTCCACCGTTACCGATCTGGTCGAGTTTGAAAAGAGAAGCGGCTACGCCGGGGAGGCGCGTCCCTCCGATGCTTATTCCGAGCAGCTCGACGTAGTAGAATGTATCAAGCTTCGGATTCGATAAGAGCGGCGTGAACTTGGCGGTTCGCGAAACGGCGGCGTTTCCGAAGACGACGGAGGAAGGTTTGGAGGAAGCGGATCTGTCGACTAAACAGTAAGAGAACTTCTGATTAAACCGGCGACCGGTCTGACCGGGAAACGATAACCTTCCTTTCCCGAGACCTAACAAACCGGCGGCTCCGACGAAGAGACCTTCATTGTCGTGACCACACCCGACGGCGACGCCTTTAACGCGGTTTCGACGGAACGTCAGCGTTTCGGTGGCGAAATCGCCGACGGTGAAAGAACCATCGCCGTACGAGACTTGGTAGAGGCAAGTCCGGCGGCGCGTGTTGCATCCGGCGGAGTCTAACCGGCGGCAGAGAGGCGAAGAACAGGGGATGGTCGAGTAGGTCCGGGACTTTCTCGGGTCGAAAATCGGGTCGGACTGAGAGTAGCATCTCCGGCAAGGAGCGCATTGGAGCCAGACGATGTCGCTTCCGGTGTCGAGCACCATGTAGACATATCTCGCCGGAGTTCCGACACCGAGGCGCGTGAAGTACTCTCCACTTCCCTGGGAGAGACCAGAGACGACGGAGCTGCTGAATCCGCCGGGTCGCGGCGCATGAGTGGTGTTTCTTCTGGGGATCCGGGCGGCGAGTGTAGCGATTGACTTCACGCGCCGGGAGTCACGCTGGAGACGAGAGCTGAAGAGCTCTTCGGGAGTTCTGTTGGTGGAGAGAGCGTCGATGTGGTCGAGGTTTAGTGTAATGGACGACTCAGAGTCGGATCCGGATCCTATCAACGATTCAGAAACGGGTTCGGATTCGGGTTGGAATGAGATGGGAGAAGCGGAAGGAAGAGAGTGAGAAGTGGGAACTAGAGTTTGGTAAGCAGGAAGGGAAGACAAGGAAGGTAGAGAGAAGAAGAAGAAACAGAGAGTAAAGAGCAACGCTTTTCTTCTTCCTTCCATTTCTCTCGTTTTCTCTGGGGAAATGGCAGTGAGAGTGGTCTCTGTATAAATAATTCTGCTTTGAACTAATAAGTCTCCTTGAAGAGACACGCCTTTTTAATATTCTTTTTCTGTAATAAATGGAAATGTGTGAATGATATTCTTCTTTTTCAAATAAATATCTACTCTCATTTTTATCGTAAGATTAAAAGCGACGTTATAGATTCGGTGGATAATAAACACTAGTATGAAGCATCATGTGGTGTGGGGGAACATTATGACATGATCAGTTTATTTGAGGAGATAAACAACTATGTTAATTGTTTGTGGAAAAGGGAAAAGCTTATATTTTAATCATGCCCAATAATTCACCCACAATTTGTGCCATAATTCGCTCTTGAGTTGTCAAAAACTAAAACATTCCACATGGGTGGAAAAATACATGCAAAATATTCTGACGAAAGATAATCTAACACGGTGAGATGAAAAGTATTCGTGTTTATTCGTCACGAACTTTAGATCTCACGTTCTTGTTAGACTTATTGATATCATCGAACACTCTTTTCATTTACTCTCACATGAGAATTCGATATCCAAGGTTTGGAACTTTAATATTCAGTGCTTCGATATATGTTAACAGCATGCTACTAAGCCTAACTATCACAATGACGCTTCTTCTTTTAAAATGAATACAACAAAAACAAAAACAAATAGTAATATAGAGTGGTATTGGGATGTGTGACAGTGTGACACCAATTAAATGCTCTGACCAATGTCTTTCACTGTAGTATAAAGAATGTGAAAACTTTTTTTTGAACACCAAAGCATGTGAAATCTAGAATACAAGTGTGAACAGTGAATCATGAGTTCTTACAGTTGAAAGCATTTATTTTCTAACACACTTTCACACTCATAAATGGTTTATCACAGGGTTTAGGTGAAATTCTCAAATCCTACATCAAATGCTCGAGGCAAAAAAACAACTTTATAAAGAGTTGTCTATCACACAAGAAACACCTACTTGGCCGGTCAGTTCATCAACCAAATATTTTTTGAGACCGGTTTTCCTGGTCTGGGCAAGCCAAGGCTCTAGTTTCCGCGTAGTTCCAATGCGATGGAAAATCAGCGCATTACGAGAAAAGCGCAACTAAAGAATCTGAAAAATGGAGTAAAGTAGTATTTGATTAAAGGCTCAAATGTAAAAGAGACAAGAAAGCAAAAGCCATTACAAGAAACACTTTTTGCTTTATTGCTTTATAGTACTTACTATATGCTAAGTGCTCACTCATCATTACATGGTGGTGGTGGCCATGAACAATTTGCATTCGACATGATAATCAAATAAACATTGCCTGACTCTGCACTTAAAAATTTGTTGCCCAACGTTTACGAATTACAACGATATTATTTGAGACCGAAATGGCTAATTAAATATAAGTCTTGATGTCCAATTGTATCATGTGTACAAATCAGCTGCCAATCGTGGCTTAGCTAACGCCCACAATGGTTTAGCCTTAGGCATAGTCATTCCGTACACTTCCACCGTATCAATATTTTCCGTTGTAGTCCAGTCAAAGCAATGGAAGAGCCGAGCCAAAGCCATCAGCACCATCGTCACACCTAACGGAGCTCCGGGGCATTTCCTTTTCCCGGCGCTAAACGGTAATATCTTATAATCTGGACCATGACTTATCTCCACCCTTCCGCTGCCATCGACAGGCCAATGTCGTTCCGGCCTAAACTCGTCAATGTCAGTAGTCCATACACTAGTGTTTCGACCTAACCCATGAGTATTGATGAATACACGTGTCTTTGCCGGAATGTAATAGCCGTCGATCGTTGTTGGTCGCACGGATTCGTGAGGAATCAAGAACGGTCCGGCGGGGTGCATTCGAAACGTCTCTCTTACCACACAACGTAGATAGTTTAAATGGACTAGATCCGACTCATTGACCATCCGGTTTATTCCAACAACATTATCGAGCTCCTCTTGAATCTTACGCATCACTCGCGGCTGCTTAATCACTTCAGCCATAGCCCACTCGTTCGTGACCGCGGACGTGTCGGTCGCAGCAGCTATCATGTCCTACTCTCATTATTACAAACGTCAAACACAAACAAAAGACTGACTGCACATTTTAATTCTATAAAGAAAAACATTATAATATAATGCAACAAACTAAGGAGTTTTTAACAGCGATCCATTTGATGCATTAACAAAATTGGTAAGTAATGTAACCTGAATGAGAGCTTTAATTTCAACGTCTTCCATGTGTGCTTTCCCATTCTCACCAGGAAGAGATAGTAAAACGTCAACAAAATCCATGTCTACGTCATTATTATTACTATCTTCCTTTTTTCGTTTTGCCCTTCTGTGTTCCTCGATGATCTTCGTGTGAAACTTGTCCACACGCTTCTCCACGTCCCTCATTTCTTTCTCGCAGCCGTATGGATCCACCCATCTCCAGAAGGGCAAGTAGTCTCCCAAGTAAATAACACCCAACAGCCTAAACAACTTGTGAGTTATATGCATAAACTCTTGTGCTTCTTTTGGACTAACTACTGATCCAGGCCCAAAGAATTGTTTCCCTAGTAGCATCCTGGTCACATTGTTCATAGAGAAAGCACCTAATACTTCTCTAAGGTTTATGGGCTTTCTGCATTCCGCTCTTTTGAACACATCTTGGATTAGATATTGAGCTTCCTCAGCTCGCTGTGCAGTAAAAGATTCAAGCCTTTTGGTTGTAAGTAGGTGCTCCATGCATATCCTCCTCATTCGTTTCCAATGTGGGCCCATTGGTGCCAACGCTACATCGCCGCAACCATACGCCAAGTGGACCGCGGCAAGTGTTTTAGGCCTTGATGCAAAGACATCGTCCTGCCGAAAGAGGATCTCTCGGATGGTCTCCGGATCATTTGTTGTGATAGCATCGATGTTTCCGAGCCGAAGGTAAACTAGTGGGCCGTACTTGTTACAGAGAGCGGCCATGTCCCGGTGAGGTAAAGGGCCCAATTGGAGAAGGTTGCCCAAAATAGGCCACCTTGGTGGACCTGGAGGAAGCTTTTGGACGTTACATGCTGAGGCTTTTAGCCATCTCCATAGAAGAACATTAAGAAAGAGAATAGCCAACAGAGAAAAAACTAACACCAAAATCATTTTAGTCTTGTAATGTGTGTTCGGACAGATGTTTTCATTATTTTGATATTGTCTTTGTTGACTCAATATATACTAACAAATAGTGGAAGACTATTAGGTGAGGTTTTGTTAGAACTACGGACCACTTAACCAACCATATGTACATACATCTCTTTCTTTGTGTGTCACTTTAACAAACTACATGCCTTCTTCATGTTCTTTTAATCGGTTTGTTAGGCCAGAATTAGCTGTCAGAAAGAGACTGCATCTTGATTAAAGACATGTAAAAGAATTAAAGAATGGAAACGTGAACATAGATTGTTTGAGAAAAATTAACTCTGAATGAATTGATTAAAAATTGAGTTTTTCAAGTTAACTCTGAAGGTTAATTTTTATTGATTTCAAAATATGAAGGTTAACCCCTACAAAATTGAGTTTTTCGATAAATGATCTATATAATGAAGTTTACACTCTTTAATGTTGTTTAAAAAAATTTCTAACCACATTATACATTTTTATTAATGTATGCTAAACTCCCTTTCACGGTACATCGACATCACTATAGTTTTTAAAATTTAATTTAATAAATTTATATACTACTTAAATCAGTGAACTAAACACTATAAAATATATATTCTCTATAGAAATGGACACAACATACATTTCAAACCTCTTTGACCATCATCATGTCTGACTATGCAATAAAAAAAAATTGTCTTATTTTTTAATTTATTCTCAAAATCTTAAGGTTAACCCCTACAAAATTGAGTTTTTTTCCTGTAATTGCAGTATATATTGAAGTTTACATTCTATAGTGTTGTTTAAAATTTTTTAACCACATTCTACATTTATATTAACGTATGCTAAACTCTCTTTCATGATACATAGACATCACTATAGTTTTTAAAATTTTATTTTAATAAATTTTGTATACTACTTAAATCAGTAGACTAAACACTATAAAATATATATTCTCTAGAGAAACGGACACATCATAAATTTCAAACCTTTTTGACCATCATCATATGTCTGTTAAGGATGCAACTATGCAATAAAAAAATATTGTCAAATTTTATGAATTTTT
>QGKV02000297.1:371683-382302 GCA_003260655.2 Brassica cretica
TTATACATTTGTATTAATGTATGATAAACTCTCTTTCTTGGAACATAGACATCACTATAGTTTTTAAAATTTTAATTTAATAAATTGTATATACTATTAAATCACTGGACTAAACACTATAAAATATATACTCTCTACAGAAACGGACACAACATACATTTCAAACCTCTTTTACCATCATCATATGTCTGTTAAGGATGAAACTATGCAATAAAAAAGATTGTCAATTTTTTTGAATTTTTTTCAAAATCTGAAGGTTAGCCCCCCTACAAAATTGAGTTTTTCGATAAATGCTCTATATAACGAAGTTTACACTTTTTAATGTTATTTAAACATTTATAACCACATTATACATTTGTGTTAATGTATGATAAACTATCTTTCATGTTACATAGACATCTCTATAGTTTTTAAAAATTTAATTGAATAAGTTTTATATACTACTTAAATCAGTGGACTAAACATTATAAAAATAGATATTTTCTAGAGAAACGGACACAACAAACATTTCAAAGCTCTTTGACCATCATCATATGTCTGTTAAGAATGAAACTATGGAATAAAAAAAGATTGTCAAGTTTTTTGAATTTTTTTTCAAAATCTGAAGGTTAACCCTTACAAAATTGAGTTTTTCGATAAATGCTCTATATAAAGATGTTTACACTCCTTAATGTTGTTTAAAAATTTCTAACTACATTGTACATTTGTATTAACGTATGATAAACTCTCTTTCATAGAACATAGACATCACTATAGTTTTTAAAAAATTAATTTAATAAATTTTATATACTACTTAAATCAATGATTAAACACTATAAAAATAGATATTTTCTAGAGAAACAGACACAACATACATTTCAAACCTCTTTGACCATCATCATATATTTGTTAAGAATGCAACTATGCAATAAAAAAAATTGTCAAGTTTTTTGAATTTTTTCAAAATCTGAAGGTTAACCCCTACAAAATTGAGTTTTTCGATAAATGCTTTATATAATGAAGTTTACACTCTTTAATGTTGTTTAAAAATTTCTAACCATATAATACATTTGTATTAATGTATGATAAATTCTCTTTCCTGGTACATAGACATCACTATAGTTTTTAAAATTTTAATTTAATCAATTTTATACACTACTTAAATTGGTGGACTAAACACTATAAAATATATATTCTCTAGAGAAATGGACACAACATACATTTCAAACCTCTTTGACTATCATCATATGTCTGTTAAGGATGAAACTATGCAATAAATAAGATTGCCAATTTTTTTGAATTTTTTTTCAAAATCTGAAGGTTAGACCCTACAAAATTAAGTATTTCGATAAATGCTCTATATAATGAAGTTTACACTTTTTAATGTTATTTAAACATTTATAACCACATTATACATTTGTGTTAATGTATGATAAACTATCTTTCATGTTACATAGACATCTCTATAGTTTATAAAAATTTAATTGAATAAGTTTTATATACTACTTAAAACAGTGGACTAAACACTATAAAAATAGATATTTTCTAGAGAAACGGACACAACATACATTTCAAAGCTCTTTGACCATCATCATATGTTTGTTAAGAATGCAAATATGCAATAAAAAAAGATTGTCAAGTTTTTTGAATTTTTTTCAAAATCTGAAGGTTAACCCCTACAAAATTGAGTTTTTCGATAAATGCTCTATATAATGATGTTTACACTCTTTAATGTTGTTTTAAAATTTCTAACCACATTATACATTTGTATTAATGTATGATAATCTCTCTTTCCTGGTACATAGACATCTCAATATTTTTTTAAAATTTAATTTAATAAGTTTTATACACTACTTAGATCAGTGGACTAAACACTATAAAATATATATTCTTAGAGAAACGGACACAATATACATTTCAAACTTCTTTGACCATAATCATATGTCTGTTAAGGATGCAACTATGCAGCAAAAAAGGTTGTCAATTTTTTTGAAATTTTTTCAAAATCTGAAGGTTAACCCCTACAAAATTGAGTTTTTCGATACATGCTCTATATAATGATGTTTACACTCTTTAATGTTGTTTTAAAATTTCTAACCACATTATACATTTGTATTAATGTATGATAAACTCTCTTTCCTGGTACATAGACATCTTCATATTTTTTAAAAAATTAATTTAATAAATTCATACACTACTTAAATCAGTGGACTAAACACTATAAAATATATATTCTTTAGAGAAACGGACACAACATACATTTCAAACCTCTTTTACCATTATCATATATCTGTTAAGAATGTAACTATGCAATAAAAAAAATTGTCAAGTTTTTTGAATTTTTTTTCAAAATCTGAAGGTTAACCCCTACAAAATTGAGTTTTTCGATAAATGCTTTATATAATGATGTTTACACTCCTTAATGTTGTTTAAAAATTTCTAACCACTTTATACATTTGTATTAATGTATGATAAACTCTCTTTCTTGGAACATAGACATCACTATAGTTTTTAAAATTTTAATTTAATAAATTGTATATACTATTAAATCACTGGACTAAACACTATAAAATATATACTCTCTACAGAAACGGATACAACATACATTTCAAACTTCTTTGACCATCATCGTATGTCTGTTAAGGATGCAACTATGCAGTAAGAAAAATTGTAAAATGTTTTGATTTTTTTTTCAAAATCTGAAGGTTAACCCCTACAAAATTGAGTTTTTCAATAAATGTTCTATATAATTAAGTTTACCCTCTTTAATGTTGTTTAAAAATTTCTAACCACATTATACATTTGTATTAATGTATGATAAACCCTCTTTCCTTGTACATAGACATTTCAATATTTTTTAAAAATTTAATTTAATATATTTATACACTATAAAATATATATTCTTTAGAGAAACGGACACAACATACATTTTAAACCTCTTTGACCATCATCATATGTCTGTTAAGGATGAAACTATGCAATAAAAAAGATTGTCAATTTTTTTTTGTTTCAAAATCTAAAGGTTAACCCCTACAAAATTGAGTTTTTCGATAAATGCTCTATATAATGAAGTTTACACTTTTTAATGTTATTTAAACATTTATAACCACATTATACATTTGTATTAATGTATTATAAACTCTCTTTCATGTTACATAGACATCTCTATAGTTTTTAAAAATTTAATTTAATAAGTTTTATATACTACTTAAATTAGTGGACTAAACATTATAAAAATATATATTTTCTAGAGAAATGGACACAGCATACATTTCAAACCTCTTTGACCATCATCATATGTCTGTTAAGAATGCAACTATGCAATAAAAAAAATTGTCAAGTTTTTTGAATTTTTTCAAAATCTGAAGGTTAACTCCTACAAAATTGATTTTTTCGATAAATGCTCTATATAATGATGTTTACACTCCTTAATGTTGTTTAAAAATTTCTAACCACATTATACATTTGTATTAATGTATGATAAACTCTCTTTCATGGAACATAGACATCACTATAGTTTTTAAAATTTTAATTTAATAAATTTTATAAACTACTTAAATCAGTGGACTAAACACTATAAAATATATATTCTCTAGAGAAACGGAAACAACATACATTTCAAACTTCTTTGACCATCATCGTATGTCTGTTAAGGATGCAACTATGTAGTAAAAAAAGATTGTCAAGTTTTTTGAATTTTTTTCAAAATCTGAAGGTTAACCCCTACAAAATTGAGTTTTTCGATAAATATTCTATATAATGAAGTTTACCCTCTTTAATGTTGTTTAAAAATTTCTAACCACATTATACATTTGTATTAATGTAAGATAAACTCTCTTTCCTGGTACATAGACATCTCAATATTTTAAAATTTAATTTAATAAATTTTATACACTACTTAAATCAGTAGACTAAACACTATAAAATATATATTCTTTAGAGAAACGGACACAACATACATTTTAAACCTCTTTGACCATCATTATATGTATGTAAAGGATGAAACTATGCAGTAAAAAAGATTGTCAATTTTTTTGAATTTGTTTCAAAATCTGAAGGTTAACCCCTACAAATTTGAGTTTTTCGATAAATGTTCTATATAATGAAGTTTACACTTTTTAATATTGTTTAAAAATTTATAAACACATTATACATTTGTATTAATGTATGATAAACTCTCTTTCATGGTACATAGACATGTCTATAGTTTTTAAAAATTTAATTTAATAAATTTTATATACTACATAAATCAGTGGACTAAACACTATAAAAATATATATTTTCTAGAGAAACTGACACAACATACGTTTCAAACCTCTTTAGCCATCATCATATATCTGTTAAGAATGCAACTATGCAATAAAAAAAATTGTCAAGTTTTTTGAATTTTTTTCAAAATCTGAAAGTTAACCCTTACAAAATTGAGTTTTTCGATAAATGCTTTATATAATGATGTTTACACTCCTTAATGTTGTTTAAAAATTTCTAACCACATTATACATTTGTATTAATGTATGATAAACTTTCTTTCTTGGAACATAGATATCACTATAGTTTTTAAAATTTTAATTTAATAAATTTTATATACTATTAAATCAGTGGACTAAACACTATAAAATATATATACATTTTAAACCTCTTTGACCATCATTATATATCTGTTAAGGATGCAACTATGCAGTAAAAAAAAATTGTCAAATTTTTTGAATTTTTTTCAAAATCTGAAGGTTAGCCCCTACAAAATTAAATTTTTCGATAAATGCTCTATATAATGAAGTTTACACTCTTTAATGTTGTTTAAAAATTTCTAACCATATTATATATTTGTATTAATGTATGATAAATTCTCTTTCCTAGTACATAGACATCTCAATATTTTTTAAACACTGCTTAAATTAGTGGACTAAACACTATAAAATATATATTCTTTAGAGAAACGGACACAACATACATTTCAAACCTCTTTGACCATCATCATATGTCTGTTAAGGATGAAACTATGCAAAAAAAAAAAATGTCAATTTTGTTGAATTTTTTTCAAAATCTGATGGTTAACCCTACAAAATTGAGTTTTTCGATAAATGCTCTATATAATGATGTTTACACTCCTTAATGTTGTTTAAAAATTTCTAACCACATTATACATTGTATTAATGTATGATAAACTCTCTTTCATGGAACATAGACATCACTATATTTTTTAAATTTTAATTTATTAAATTTTATGTACTACTTAAATCAGTGGAATAAACACTATAAAAATAGATATTTTCTAGAGAAACAGACACAAAATACATTTCAAACCTCTTTAACCATCATCATATGTCTGTTAACAATGCAACTATGCAATAAAAAAAATTGTCAAATTTCTAGAATTTTTTTCAAAATCTGAAAGTTAACCCCTACAAAATTGAGTTTTCGATAAATGATCTATATAATGAAGTTTACACTCTTTAATGTTGTTTAAAATTTTCTAACCACATTATACATTTGTATTAATGTAAGATAAGCTCTCTTTTCTAGTACATAGACATCTCAATAATTTTTTTAAATTTAATTCAATAAATTTTATACACTACTTTAATTTAATGAAGATTTAATATGAACATAGATTGTTCAGATTTAACTTTCACGTTAATTTTTCTCAAAATCAATAAAAATGCTTGAAAACCATTAGTTCGAATATTTTCTTTGAATCATCCTAACATAAAAAAAGATTGTTATTTTTAATCCTTGTCATTAGAGATATCAGGAAAGACGTGAATAAATCTTAGCCATAGTAAGACTTCCGAAGTATCTGGTTCTATGAGCAATCTTTAACACTATTCATAGTTTTATATAACCAAGACGTCAATAGTTGCTCAAAAAAAAAAAAAGTTGCTCAAAAAAAAAAACCAAGACGTCAATAAAACTAAAGCAAAGGCTGCAGATCAAAAAATCTGGCTAAAAAGTTGATGAACCTGTGGCACAATCACTTAGTTGAACTCACTCTACTAAGAATCCATATTTCAAGGAGGCCAAAAATCACAACAAAAGACAGATTCTCAAGCAAGTCCCAAGGGCTTCTTTAACATAATAAATAGATGCTATTTTTTTTTTGTAAAGCGAGTTGTCTACTTTTTGACAAATAAAAAAAAAACTTCTAAAATCCTAGCCTGGAGGATTGTTACAGGTTCTCTTCTTCACTACAAACTTACTTCTTGATCTTGTCCAAAAGGCTATCTACCTGATGATGTTCTTGAACTTGATTGCTCTCTAGAGAGAGCTGAGACCAGCTTCTCTTTAGTCACCTCTTCGGATTTGATCACAAACGTATGCAACACTACGTCCTGTGGAACCTCCAGTTTCGAATTAATCACTTCCACTTTAGCCTCTTCAAACGCGTGGAAGATCCTCGACGCCGGATGAGAATCCAACGCACAGTTAACGGTCACCGCCACATCTTCACCCGCCGTTTGAACGTTAACGGCCGGCGGCTCCAAGCAGATGAGAGGGTTAGAGCTATAGCCCAGCTTCTCCCTCTCAGCTTCCATAACCTTGAGCTTAGCGTAAAGCTCATTAATGTAAGAGACAGCGTCTCCCAGCAAGGAGGCTTTGTCCATCTTTGAAATGTTTGGAACAACTGATCTCAGTGCGTAGAACCTCTGGTTAAGCTTCTCACGCCGTTGCCTCTCCGCTTCCACGTGGTTCAGAGCTTCAGCTCTTCCGTTGGCAGGTCTCCTCCCTCGTTTCCTCGGTCTGTTGTCGCCGCCAGATTCATCAGCACCACCAACAAGATCAGCCCAATCAGCTCCTCCTCCTCCTCCGTCTGAGTTATTGTCAGAAGGCCTGGAACACGCGCCGGAGAAATCAATCTGCATCTGAGCAGGAGGAAGCAGCCTGTGAGATGATGATGATTGCGGCAAAGGGAGAAACTTGAAATCTTCCCTGCTAGGAGCTTCTGGAGGGATCCAAGTAGAAGTAGTCATCAGAGTGTTGTTGTTGGTAGTGATGGGATTAGAGAACATAAACCTGTTGTTGTTTCCATCTAATCTCTTGTTATCATCCATTTTCCTAACTGTCAGTTTCTCTCTGAACTGCCTATGTTGCTGCTGATGCTGATGCTGAGGATGAAAACCAGAAGAACTGTGCAGATCCTTGCCGAATATCTTCGAGGAACTGTTATCATCATTATGATTAGCCACAACAACAGGTAATCTAACCGGAGGAGGAGGAGGTGGAGGAGGACTCGAAAACGACAATCTTATAGACGACAATGACTCATCACTATGAGGCAAACAAGAAGTAGACCCCAACTCAACAACGCCAATATCAGTAGGAACCAAAACAACAGTCTGTATCCCCGCAGACTTAGCAAGAAACGATCTAACGCAGTAATCAGAACCGGAATTAACCAAATCCGATAACCAAACGGGCTGAGCAGAGTGGAAACACTTGCCAGGGCCACCTTGACCGCGAGGGAAAGAGAAGTACATTGAAGCGAGAAGAAACATCTCAGTGTCCGTAACTCTGTCAAGCACCAAAGCGCAGCTATCTTCTTCATCATCCAACCCACCGAACAAAGCGTGAAGCTTTTGGAGCACTCTCTTCCGCAGAGTCTGGTGAGTTTCTTCTTCTCTCCCCATGGAAAGCATTCTCATCATCTCCGACCTCTCTCCGTCTTTAGGCTCTCTGCAAGAGCCGTCGCCCCAGCAGAGGACCAAATCTCCGGACTTTGACCGAGAGACCTGCCAGAAAATGGCGTAGTTCCACGAGAAGTCGGAGGAGTTTGGGGTCTCCACGAGATCCGAGAGCTTGTTCTGGAGATTGTCGTCGCTTCCGACGGTCATCAGGAGGTTAGCGTTTGGAACGGAGTTTGAAAGCAAGTAATCGAGAGCCTTTTTGCCGAGCAGGGAAGCAACAATCGCTTTGTCATCTTCGTTCCACACGCTGCTGCTGCTGTTATTATTATTATTATTACTACTCATCTCTCTAATTTGATAAAAAAAAAACCGAAGCTTTGTTTGATTTCAACGAGACGAAGAAAAGCGGAGATCTTTCTCCAGGGGAAACAGAGTGTTGCTGGTCAAATCCGTAGAGAAACCAACAGGCTTTGTTGCATGGAACAACACCAGAGATCTCAGATCTTGTCCTGTTTTTTTTNAAATTTAGCATAACTACAAGTGCTTTGTTCATCTCTTTAACTAGTTTCAACTTTTATGTTATAGTTTCCAAAACAATATTAGAAGGGAATTTAACTTTTTATCCGTTTCCATTTTTTATGTTGTATTTATCAAAACACAATTAAAAGAGAAATTAACTTGAATTTGACTACATACATAGTTATTGTTTTAAAGATATCTTGTTCTAGTTTTTTCTTTGTTAATTTTTTACATATAAAACTTTCAAATACTTAATGTAGGTTTCATGATCCACAGAAAATTGAATAAATTAATGTCACATGAAAGAAAAATTAACAAAAGAATATGTTATATTATAATTCTAACATTTTCAAAAACTTCTATTATTTTATTTTATTAAGGCCACATTTTTTAAAAAATGTTTTAGGCCACAAAAAAATTCGGGACGGCACTGTCTCGCACAACAACAACTAAACACACACTGTAAATAGAGGTTTCACTATTGACATAAATTGTCACATTATCATCAACAGCTAAACTAGGGGTCATGAAATTCTCGTATGCAAAAGCGAGTTACAACAACTTGGTTATGGAAAATGGAGTCACGAGTGGGTTATAATATATGGCGGTGGTGGGAAAAACACAGCAAAAAGCGGGGACCGCGTGATTCACGTGCTTAAAGAATCCTTTAACTCAGACGCGGGTCCTACCTTCCCCTAAGTCAACAACGACAACAATCTCCAAGTCTAAGACAGCTCATGTTGAAAATGGGCCAGTGTTACGGACGGATTTATTCAATGAGACTATTGTTCTATTGGGTAGGATATGGGTTGAGATTGCCGTACTAGGTTAGCATTTCTTAATGACCCATCTACTCATATTTAGCATTTCAAATTATAATGGGCTGGGTCTTGCTAAAATCATATATCTATCTAATATGTATAAAACTTTCATTTTTAAATGATCAAGTTTGGTTAGACCTTTAGCTCATTAACGCATAGTTTTTAATAGCAGAATATAAAAACCCGACTCTTAACTCTTAACTGAAAAAGTTAAGAGTCGGCTCTTAAGATTTAAGAGTCGACTCTTAACTTTTTCAGTTAAAAGTTAAGAATCGGGTTCTTATATTCTGCTAAGAACCTTGTACTAAGAACTATGCGTTAATGATGCTCTTACAAGAGATTGTAAAATGTTGATTGAGATAGATGCTCTGTTGTAGATAAGGCATATTTTGAACGGCAACTATGAAATTTGTTACATATTACAGCATAGAAATATCTGCACAGCAAACTAGAATAACGAATACTTTGTTTATATCGTCCGTTTATAGCCAACGTAATCACTCTGACACTCTTCACAGCTAAATGTAATTTTATTTTTAAACTCTTCTTTTCTAGGAATCACAAATTGGCGTCCACACAATCGAGCAAGCAGATATCTATATTCACTTGTCAAAATGAAATCCGTGTTTAACTTCTACAAAAATCGTCACCTTTTTAGTAACAACCAAACATAATCATATAAAACTACTTTGCATCACGAAAAGGAAAAAGCACCGACCAAAACTTAATGCTCATCGTAAGGAAAAGACAAAAAAAAACTTAAATCTCACCAGGCCATTAAAAACACGTCAACATACATTGTTACAATTTCAGTTACTTCGTTTACAAAACGAGCAAGTGTAGAAATTGGTTCAAGAAAGCACCTGAAGACAACCCGATATATCTCTAATTGGTAGTAAAGCCGCATATTATCTGATGTAAGAAGAACGAGTGTTTTGTAACTCCTCTTGCTAGCTATTTCCCAATTGAGAGTATATATATTATATTTTCTTCACAGTATTACATGTACGTGGATCAACTTTAAATATATATTTTTTTTTGTAAAAAATCAAGTTTAAGTATTTCCTTGTTTATATGTGTGATATTTATTGTTTTATTATATATATAGACGTGATGGTTTAAAAAGTTGAAGCCATATATTTCAGGTGATACTTATCAAGTGCCCTTTAGATGTTAATAGATAAATAAATCACCGTACGAAGACGTGAGTTTTCTTGTGATAGTCATATTCTTCTTGAAATCCATATATGGTTTATTCATATAAGCTTAGAGCATCATCAGTAATGGTTTCTAAATCAAATCTCTGAATAATAAATTTAATAGTATTTTAACATAAGACAGTTTAAAATTAAAACAAAAAAAATGTTAAAGTTTGCTGGATAAACACGCGTAGAAAAAATTATTTCTTCAGCAAGTTGAAAAGTATCTTCTTCCCGAAACGTTCCTCTGCTTTTCTATCGTTTCTCTCCTGCTTTTAATTTATATATTATTTTTTACTATCAGAAACTCTTACGAGAATAGACCATTGCAAACCTATACGTGACATGGTTTACTGTTATAGTAGTCGTAAAAATACCATGCAGGGTATAGTTTTATTCTTTTTGAAACGTTGATTTAGCAGCAAGTAAAATTGTAAAATATTTAACATTTTTACCCCAAAAAAAAAAAAAAAAAAAAA